>JAQHUG010000093.1:6748854-6795354 GCA_028555095.1 Dicrostonyx torquatus
CTCTAGCTTCCAAAATATGAAGCTTTTAGAAATGCTGATGTTTAGTAGTTTTTTAGTGACAGGACCTTTCTCAGTCCCACTATGCTTGGCCCAGGCTCCTAAAGTGCCAGATGCTCAAAGGTCACAAAGATCAACCTGAGATAGTGGCTCTGAGTTTGTGTCTCACATAAATGAAAACTAAAGACAAGGACTCTTCTGGGAATTGAAAAGTGAAAGCAAGTTTATTAAGTAGAATTGCAGAAAAATGAGAAAATGAAAATAAAAAATGAGAAAAATGAAAAGAACTTCCCAGAGTTGAAGAAAAAGTCATTGAAAAAGTTCATTGTCTGGGATTACAGGGGTGTGGCCGAACCTGGACAAAGGCTAAGGTGAGCTCTGTTGAGGCTGCTTAGTTCTTGGGGCATCATGGGAAAAGAGGGCCCATGTGTTCTATGCTGGCAACCCTTAGCCCCAGGAGGGAAATGTTCATGTCCTGTTCCCCTGATACACACCAGTTAGGGGTAGTTGAAGCCCCTGTTCCTCCATCTCTAATATGTGTTCTGTTAGTGGCTGGCCTTGACTGTCAGCTACCTGCTTGTCACTTGTCACTGCCCTCCAACCTTCCTCAAGTGCTGTCAAGTACTAATTTCTCTGTTCTCATTCGCACTTGATTAACTCATAGCTGCACCATGTCAGAGAGTTCACCTAGCCACCAAGATGTAACCACAGTCTTTCCTTGCCTATGGTATGGCTTCATAGGCAGAAGCTTCTAGCTAGAACCAGCTTTGCAGTTTATTCTGTTACAGTCAGCTGTGTTAGAAGCAAGACTACCAAGACAGTAGTGTCTTACATATGTCGCTCAAGGATTTGGGGTGGAGGTAGATAGCCAATTTGTGGTCACAGCCGCAGAACTGCGTCCCTCTTCTTAGCCATCTTGTTCTCTTATCTCACACCCAGCAATAAGCTCTCTTATTCAGCTTCTGGACTCTGTCATGGGAAACCTTCATCTTCCCTTTGACCCCAGTCTTTGTTTTCACTGCAAGATCTAGGAGCAGCTTCAGTCCTCAGCAAGGGCCCTTTTCCCTTGGTACCGAAGGAGCATCCTCTCCCATGAGATCATGTTTGTGTCCATATGCCCAGGTTGTTTTTCCTTCCCAGAGTAATGAAAATGTCCTGTGTACCTCATCAGAGCAGTTTGCCCCAGGATAGAGACCGACTGGTTCATTAACTGGTTTCTCCATTTCTTAGAGTATTTTGCCCATTTTGATTCCTAAATCTTGAGGGTCAGAACAATTACTCATTAGCGGCCTCACGCAAGCCAGCTACACATTAGTGTGTGATTACAGGCGTGTATAGGGCCCAAGTCCCCAGAGCCCAGCCTATGCATAGAAAGAAGGCATACAGCCCCATCCTGCTAGAAATCACTGTCAGAAACATTTGAAATTACACTGGCTGCGTTCCCTGGCTTCACATCCCAGTGATTCTGCAACCTGACACCCCACCATACAACCACAGGAGATCAAAGAAGCTTAATCATTGTGTGTGTGTGTGTGTGTGTGTGTGTGTGTGTGTGAGAGAGAGAGAGAGAGAGAGAGAGAGAGAGAGAGAGAGAGATTGATTTGTGGAACAGAAACAAAAGTGGGAGAAGTATTGTTTTATATAAATGGCTAAACCCATCCAATGATCCAAATTATGACACTCCACATACCGCCCCAAAAAAGATAAAAGATAAATTGACATTTTAATTCCCAGGACTTTACAATGTGAGCTTATGAGAAAATAAGATAGTTAAAGATTAAAAAAATTAAATTAAAATGAAATCAAGCAAGAGGAAGGTGGACCCCTTGCCCAGAATGGCTGCAGCCCTCTATGACCTGGTGAAGAGATAGACACAAGTGCTTGAGGTCACCCAGTGATAATGAAGACCCTGGTGTGACCCAGAAGCAAGCCCAAGAGAGCCAAAGGTGGCCAGCAAGCCCTAGAAGCTAGTCAGAGACAAGGACGCTCTAGGTTTCCGAGATGAATTGTTCTAAATGCAACTTGGCTTCAGACTCCCAGCCTCCAAAACTGTGAAACAGCACAGTTCTATGGTTTGAAGCCACTTGATGACGGGACCTTTGTTGCCACTGCAGTAGGAAGCTGACAGTAGGCAGAACAGTGGAGCAGACTCTCAGGAACATATCCAGAGTTTGCTTTGTCTGTGCCCCTTGCTGCCAACCCCATGTACCTGCTCTTGAACAGTGACCCAAGAGTAACCCCAGAATGAATCTTCATGTGCTAATTCAGCTTTCAGATTTAAGATTGCATCCCTTGTCTGCAAGTGACCACTCCTACAAAGAGGCAGCCCACAGTTAACAGTTGACCATTCATTTTGCTTACTCGGCAAAAGATACTTTTGAGAGAACATTTTGAAAACATTCAGTCCCTAGTGATGGACAGGGAATTGTATAGCAGAGAGGGGCATCCACCTACTGGCGCCCAGTGTTCTGCGGCTGTGTATGGCTTTTCGTAAGGTGTGCTGAAGTCTGTATTTCATACTCTCCAAGACCAAAGAGGAAACCTTCCCTTCGCTGCTCCCCCACCTCCAGCTCACTGCTGTCTTAAGTCGTTTGGAAGATCTGAAAGACAGGAGGAACTGTAACGTCGACCCCTTCCCTTGCCATGTCACTCATGAGTCATCCGTGAGGCATCCCCAGAACAGCATCCCAGTGGCTTGCTTACATGCACTCTCTACATGTTAAATGAAAACCTAACCAGGTTTCAAATTCATAAGAAGACCCTGCCTGACCCTGACCCCTTGTCTCTGTATTTGAGGCCATGGGTCTCTTAATGAGAGATCAAAAGGGAATTGAGTCTTTATTGTGTCTCTGACAAAAAAAAAAAAAACAAAACAAAACAAAAAAAAAACACTGCAAATTTTTGACCTGTGTGCTTAGCTTTTTATTCTTAGTTTGGTGTTCGAGGAGTGGTAGCTGGAAGAGGGAACCTGTCATTTCTCTCTCTGTCCCGTGGCTTGCAAAGCTAGGTAACATGAGCATGCAAAGCCCAGCCTGTACCTTCCAGGGATGGTGGCTGTGCTATGCCGTTCTTACTAACCAGTCCTCGTGGTGTCCGTGTGGTTAATGCGGAGGAAAAGAAAACAGTTTAAAGCTCACTGATGTCACCGTTGTTGTTAGATCGCTGCTTTCCCCAGCCATTTAAACTGTGCCATTAGGCACATTTGCCTGAGGCCAAGAAGAACTCCGTGTGGTAAAATCAGCTCCAGTGACAGAAAAGCAGCCCTGCGCCCTCTTCCTAATTCTTGGAGAAATTGAGACATCCTTGTGGTAAATGAGGTCAGCATCCTGACAGCCACAGCAGGTGTCATTCAGAGGGAAGAGCACAAAAGCATACATTGCCCTTCTGGAGAGTTCAGTCTGAGGCACCGGAGCTTCGGTCACCAGGAATGGGTGATTCCTGCAGAAATCCTCCCTCCCTTCCTTCCTCATGTTGCATTCTGCCTGTGAGATTTGCTAGTTTCCTGTTCCCCTGTCTTCTAGCCATGTCCTTCTACTGTCACCATACACTTAATACTGAAATCAGCAGTGCTGTTTAGAAAGAGTGCCATGGGTAGGTCTGTTTCCAGGCGTATGCTAACCGTTGTATCCAGAATGACCCCATAAGATTTTCATTGATACCACCTTTGACAGATGAGGATGACATTCATAAGGGTTTCTCCAAAGTCCCCCAGCTCATAGTCCCAGTCCTGGCTCCCGTACTTCAGAGCCCACCGAGCTACATCCAGTTCTCTTAGGATCTCACTGGCCCTGAACCTTATGTGAGAAAACTGGGAGCTCACAAAGCAAATGAAGAAAGTGGTTGCCTGCCACCACGTTGTCCTTGGGGGCGGCGTCTGCACAAAGTACCCATTGTTTTCAGCTCTTCCTTATACTCGAATGTGGGGAGGTTGCTTGCCAGAAAATGCAGGACGCTGCCAAGAATTGCAGTTGATGTCTCCATGCATTAATGCAGATGTGCCGGGAGGCATTGCCTTGACTGCTGTAGTGAGGAGGGAAGGCGCAGCCCAGCTAACCACGAATTCGCCTGGATCTGCGACCGATTAGCAATGAATAGGATTCCTATCTCTGTGGTGCAGAATTGCACAAATGTACTGAGTGTGCATCAGCTGGAATGTTACATAAACTGCACCTGTCAGTCACAAGCAAGAGGGACTTATAGAAGCTAACTTCCTTATTTCGTTTTTATATCTTACACAGTCAACAATTTTAAACATACTCTCTCATTCTGAGAGCAATAACGGAAACATCAAGAAACCATATATCCAATTATCAATCTCTGTCCCACAAGCATTAATAGAATGGATTAGTATTCTTCAAGTCCCTCCTGCAATATCTGTCAGAGCTCAGTGCTGAGTAAAGGTCTGTATTAATTTGCACATGTTTTCCTTTACTGTGTCCTCAATATGTAGACCTCAACTTTTTGTTGTTTTTATGCAAATTGGGTTTGTGATATATTTGAAATGTGTATTTGACTGGTATGGAATCTGGAAATGCACTGGGGACTCTAGAGTTTGTCAGTACTGGGATTCTAAGCCTTGTATGCATGTTGTATTATTGTGTTGTGATCTGTCTGTCCATCTGTCTGTCTGCCTGTTGGTTTGTTCTTTTCAATAGACCAGGCATTTGGAAAGACCTGAAGACCATGGGCTCCGTGTCCCTCTCTATATTCTTCATCACGCTGCTCGTTCTGGGTAGACAGGTAAGACGCTCTTTCTGTTGTCTCCTGAGGTGCAGATCTGCGCTTTAGCCATGTTTCTGGTTTTATTGAAAAAAAAAAAAGTTTGAGAATGAGGATCATCTAATTACTTAGACACCCAATGCATGGGCCAGATACAAAGGAAAAGGTTGTTTGTCCACAAGAGGCAAACGCCAGAACCCCAGAGATAGGAATCAGTTAATTTTGCAAACAACTGGAACTACAGACCCTTGTGTAGGTCGGTCAGAGTGAACAGCACACTTCTTCCCAGAGTTAGCATGGCACCTTCGCTTTGTTTGCAGCCATTTCTCAAAACAAGGTTCTTTGCAAATTTGCACTCTGTGGTGCAAATGAAACTATTACTCATTCTTGGGGCCTCTTTCTGCTCCTGATCTCGTTGGGAGAGGCTACGAATGGTGGCGTTTAAGGATTACCATGTTTATGCCTGTGCACAAAGTCAGCCGCTTGGTGACTGTAAGACTTATTGGAAGCCAGGCAGCGCTATCCCCAATATCTGTTTTAAAGCCTAGGATATTGGAAGTGGGAAGCCAATGGATGGTTTGGACTAAAAGGCACCGAACCTTTAACATGGGTGAGCCAATAGAAAAGCACATCAACTCTGTGGCGAATACCCACAGACTAAGCGACTTTAAGTCCAGCTTCCAGTCTCCCTTCTAGGTAGCACAACTGCACAGCTGGGCAGAGTCTGTTTCATTGGCTAGCATACAACCTCTGGAACTGCCCTCTAACACCCAAGCAGGATGAGCTGCATGCTTCCTGGGAGCCAGCAGTATGGCAGTCCCTGGGCTCAGCTAGTTGGGGCCCTCAAACCCTGTGTGAGCCTTTTCCTCCCACCTCAGCCCCTCGGTGTCTGCATTTCTTCATTCTGCACTCTGTCTTGCCCTTGTAACACCCTGTCTGCTTTGGGGGCTCATTTCTTTCCCACTTCTCCTGTGACTTGATCATCTGTCTGCTGCTTGTTCTCACTACTGACCAGCTTGCTGCTCTCAGTCATGGAGCAGCCTTATCCCTGCGCTTCCCAGGTTACCCAGTAAATTACATAGAAAAGAAACTGAGCTTCCTTGTGCAAGAGTGCCAGGTGGTCATTGGGAAATAACAACCCCTCGGCACGCCGCCTGCTTCTCCGTGTCATGCCATTGACACCATGTCCAAAGTCTCTTTAATAATCACCAGTCAGATCACCTCCCATCCCAGAGTATTCTAAGATGCTAGAACCAAATTGAATCCCACCCACCAACTCATTTTTAATAGCCATGGGGAAGGCCAGCATTCAGTACCACTCTGTGATTGTGATCAGTTGATTGACTGACAGTTGATCCATTACTTTGTAATAGAATTAAATAAGTAAGCGTTCAAAATATGGTCAGCTGGCATAATGGAAGCCATCCCTTTTTTCCCCTTACCATAGTGATGCATGCGCTTCACATCCCAGACACCTGGGAAAGGCATTGCTTCCCAAGGGGTGGAGAAGCTCTTTGTGGTCACTTATGCACCTCTGGCTGTGAATCACACGTCTGCATGAGGCGCATGGGAAACACCATGGCGGGCCAGGGCTGAGGGCTAGGCCTCAGTCCAGAACCAGCACAGGGATGATTCATTACCAAAGAGTCTTCTGGGATAAGAAAAGCTGTGCCTCCACACCCTTTCCAAATCACAGATACATTACAAACAGCTGTCTGTGCTTACATGAGCTCTCCATGTGGCATCCATGACCCTAGAGTGACCACTTCCTAGCTCGTTTATTACATAGAAGAATAGGCATTTTGCAAGCTACCATCATGGATGTGTGGTCTCCTTTACCCATGGCCACCTTCTCCTGAAGCAGTAGAGATGTATTTGCTTTCTGAGCAAATCAGCAACCTAAGGCTCACTCTAGTTATATGAGCTTAAGGAAAGCATTGACCAGGCTGGACAGTTAGCTCAGGAGTTTAGGATACTTTGGCTCTTACAGAAGATCCAGGTTTAGTTTCCAACACATATGTGGTGACTCACAGCCATCTTTACCTCTGATTCCAGGGGATACAGTGCCCCTATTCTAGCTTCCACAGACACTGGACACACACATAGTACACAGACATTTCTGTAGATACACGCACATACACATAAAATAAATACATCTAAGAAAATTAAAGAAAACTTATACAATCTCCATACAAAAATCTACAGTAACATTTTCTATATTAAAAACTTAGTTTTTGAGTCTAATTTAGCCAATGGCGAATATGGAAGAAGCCCATATTTCCTCTAGTTTAGACTGTAGCATGCTGCATGTCAAGTTTGTGTAGCAATTGAGGCGCATTCCTAGCATGAAACAGGGCAGTGTCTGTGGTCCCGCAGTGAGGCTGATGATATTTTGTTCGGGTGTCTGGACCCAGAGATGAGCCAAGCCCCCTATGACCCCTGATTTTTTTGCCCTTGAAGACAGACAGGAAACTCGTTCCTTGAGATGAGTTTTGGAAATAGGGCAGAGCGTGAACCTGCTATGACACAGCACTGAGGGTCGCCAAACACTTGTGACGCGCTCCCTGCCAAACACGATTTGAGAGATGGTGGCTATCTGAGGAACAGGAAATTTCCAGAGTGAAACTGGCTCAAGGAGGCTGGGTGGAACTCCCAACATGCTCCACTAGGGGGATCAAGAAGCTCTTTAGCTCTTTCTCATCAGCTCTGCCTGCCCCATAGTCACCTAGACCTTGCCTTAGTCCTAGCTCTCTGCTTAATGTCTCACATGGCCATCCCCTCATCTCTGTATCAAATCTCCATTCTCATGTAAAAGATATTGTTCTCATGCTATCTTACAGAGATAACAACCATTGAATTTAAGGCCCAATCTAACTCCAAGATAAGTTCAACCCCAGATCCCCATCAAATATATCAACATATACATTTGTCCAAGTAGTAAGATCATAGTCATGACTTTCAGGATGCAGGACTTGGAACTGTTCAGTTCATTACTGGTTTGAGAGAGATATATTTGTTTTCCTTTTATGGCCTTCAGTATGAGTTTCTCTTGTGAACAGTGCTTATACACAAAAGAGAGAATCTAAAGCAGTTTTCATCATTTGAGAAAGTGGTACAATGGATAGATGATTGGTGACTGGATGAGAGCGACGCTAGAGAGTTTATGGATGCATAAATAGATGTAAATGATAGACTGATATTGATATTGTACGTTGAGTGCATAATTAGCATATGCAAAAAGAGCTATAATGTGATAAATGATGGATAGATAGACAGATAGATGATAGATAGATAGATAGGTAGATAGATAGATAGATAGATAGATAGATAGATAGATAGATAGATAGATAGATGATAGATAGATAGGCTATATTTGTAGACAAAATAAACTTATTATATTATATCCTCTCAAAGTTTTAAACATTGAAGGACAAGGTCCTGGCACTCTTGCAGCAGTAGTGAAAACCATCTTGATTGCATCACGTTGTACTACAAGTGTGTGGTAGAAAGATTATATCACAAAATAGGAATCTAGATAGTCTTCAAAATCTCAGTCTCTTCAAAGGAGGTCCCTCCAGTCACCAAAGGACCTCCCATCAAACTACCCCTCGTGTCTTAAAGGTTCCATGCCATCACTGAAGACCAAATTTATAACACTTGAACCTGTCAGGGATTCATGTAAATCATATCCAAACTGTAGCAGGAAGGTATGTAGGTGGACACATAGGTAGATAGTAGATGATAGACATATATGTGTTGCATAGATATATAGAAAGATGAGCAAATAATCACTTAGTAGGTATTTCCAAATTACTGATGTCCTTCCAATAGGAGACTAACAAAATATTTGCCTGTGATGCCATATGAAGGACTGTTGTCTGTCAGGCTGAAGGGTGGGTGTTTTCTAGAATCCCTACTTGTGCTTGAGTGTGAGTGTGTGTGTGCATATGTGCTGTAATTTTTATAATTAATCAAACCAGTAGAGCAGCAAATGCCTAGCTTCACTCTCCTTTGCATGTATGTGTAAGTAACTTATTCCCTGTGCTGAAAGTCGCCCTCTCCATGGAGCCCATCGTGGACAGAAGGTTCCCCTCAAGGCTGTTGCAGTACACTCCGTGCATCACGGGAGACATGAAATGATGCAAGGACAGAGGGTCACTGTCAGCTAATAAGTTTCTCCATTTCTACAATATTAATCATAACTGGCTGATATACTTTTGTATTATATTTTAATACATGATAAGTCATGAACATAAATGTTTTTCCAGTGGCCCCTTTTCTAGTTCAATAATGTCAACGTACACTCTTATCTATAATATCTTGCCATTCTTAATACACAGTGCAATGATAAACAAAAATCCATATTTTATAATGAACAACTATGTAATTGTGATAGGAGAAACTGCTTTGCAAATTCTAAGGACAAATTACCACAAATTTAAAGTGTTTCTTATGTGGTACAAATCATTGTCTAGCGAGCACCATGAATTTCTTATTTATTCATTATTTTCATGCTACTAAGCTACTTAAAAAGGAGCTCGAGCTGAGTCTTGACAATCTAGAGGGGAGCTTACAGTCGTACTAATTTGTAAGCCTGCATAGCCCCTAGGTCCCTGTGCCGAGGCTCGCACACCCCTTAGTCTGGTCTTTGCAAATCTGTTTTATGCGGTGATTGACAGGTACTTGGGTGGGACGGCAGGCTCTGTGGGGAGGGCGACAGTTCCGTTTTGTGCCGCTTTGTTCTTCTTGTTTTGTTTTCTCTTTATGACCTCCACTCTGGCAGGACAAGATGCCTATTGTTTCTTCACCTCTGTGTCCTCTTGTAACAGAGTGAATATTACTGTAGGTTAGACTTCCTATGGAAGAACAAGTTCCAAAAAGAGCGGGAGGAGATAGAGACCATGGAAAACCTAAACCGAGTGCTGCTGGAGAACGTGCTTCCCGCACACGTGGCCGAACACTTCCTGGCCAGGAGCCTGAAAAACGAGGTCAGATGGGCAGACTGGGGTCGGTTGGGGTCAGGGTGGGTTTGGAGGCTGGTGGCCTCCGGAGGGGCCACTGTGCGCTACGCACGGGATATGCAGTGTGTCTGCTGTTGGCCTGACATGTTTTATTTCAAGAGGGTGTTGACTATTCATAGAGACATCAGAGGAAGCGAAGAGATGTATCTTGATTACTAGAATGCTTGCCTAGCATTCTTGGGGTCCTGAGTTCATAGATGGGATGACTCATACCTGTGGTCTCAGTGTGTGAGACATAGAGGCAGGGGGATCAGAAGTTGAAAGCCATCTTCAGCTGCACAACAGGCTAGCCTTGAGTAAGGAAAGGATGATGTAAGACCATGTCTCAGGAAAAAAGTCTTTTAATATCTAAACAAAAATAATTTGTTATTAAGAATTTCTTCCAGACTGGTGAGATGACTCATAGGTAAAGGTGATTGCTACCAGGCCTGATGACTTGAGTTCAGTCTCTGGGGCCCACATGGTGGACGGAGAAAGCCAACTCCACTAGTTCTCCTCTGACCTCACCATGCTCACACTGGGGCATGTACAGAGGCACACGCATGTGCAATCAATTGCAATTTTATTTTTTTCCTTAAGCATGGGAAGTTCTAAATGCGTATTAAGAGGCTCAACATTCCCAAATAAGCGCCCTAATTGACCACTTCTCTCTCCCCAACCATAAAGGACACTTTCTTCACCGACACCCATGTCCAGGTCAGGAGGCCCAAATAAGCCAGAACCATGCTGTCAGGTTCCTCGGGAGATGTTCAAGGCCTTGGAATCTCAAAGACAATGAGCTAATTTATGAAACTGGCAGATATAAGAGCCTTCCGTAGACGCACCCACAGACCTGAGTCTGCCCACCTTGAATGGAGAGAACTGGGCATTTGAGGATGCTCAGAAGACTTGGAAAGATTGTGTCATTGGAATGTGCAAGCGGCTTGGGCAATGAAATGTTCTGGTATTTGCGTTTTTTTTTAATGTTGCTGAAAAGGCAGACAGATCCACAACTGGAAATAATTTCAAGTATTAGGTTAGCACCACCTGCGTGATGCCCTGCACTTTCAGAGACGGCTGAGCCGTCTTCTCCACAGGAGATTTGTGCTGAGGTTTGAGAGAGGATTATGAAGGCAGCAGAGGGAAACTGGACAGATGAACTCATTACTAGATAAACTCAACCTGACTGAACAGACTGACTTGCATCCTCTTGTGAGGAGCTTGGAGCCGCTTACACCCATGCTGAGAATGGAGAGCAGGTTTCAGTAACCGTTATTTCTTGGCTCCCATCCATCGCTTTTTCCTTATGCCTTTTTCCCCCTGATACTATAATTCGTGTTGATTTTATTGCAGATTTAATAATGCTTAATGTATTGCATTTATGCCCCCAGTGATGTATCCTTAGAAAAATGAACTTATAATTTACAAATAAAGTAAGTTTTGATGAGGAGAATTTAAAAAATAACCATATGAGGGGCAGCAGCCGAGACATCCAGGGGTGCAGGGTGTAGTGGTCCTGCCAAAGCATCAAAGCATGCTCTCCTCCTTGTCACCAGTGTCCCCTGATCTAAGCAGCTTTCTCAGAAACCACAAGTAATTAAGTCACTGCACAGATTAAGAAAATGTTTTTCTTAGTGGTACGGGAGTCTCTTAGACCTCTGGCTGTTCCCAGGTTTTATTTATTTATTTATCATTATGTGTCATGTGACTGGTGTGTGTAAAGTAAAGGTGTGCGTGTGTCACGTGTGCATGTGGAGGTCAGAGGACAGCTTTAGGGAGCTGGTTCTCTCCACCTATGCGTGTTTTACAGGCTTACACACCAAGCACTGGCCATCTCACTGATCCTGCTCATTCAGTTCCTAAGTTTAGCCTGCTTCTGCTGTGGCCATGTGAGCCAGCTGGTGTTGCCTGAAACAGAAATGGACAGGACAGAATGTCCACTCCTGGGGACAACAGTCTGTAAACACATATCAGGAGTGTGGCTTTCAGGCTCTAGGGAGGCTGCTGTTAGGGAGGGATCCCTGAATCTAAAAAGAAAGTACTAGTAACTGGGAGATGGAAGTGGCAGGTGACAAGGGAAGATTCTGGGCTGCGTCGAAGGACTGGAGGGAAACCCTGGACCCGGAGGGAAGCACCACAGCTTGCAGCTGTCCCTCCTTGAAGAACCCTGGGCCAGGGCAGCGGTACAGCCCCCTCCCTTTATCCTCCCTGTGTGTTTATTCCATGCAAGCCTCCAAGCACAGTTTCTCTTCTTCTTCAATAACCCTGGCCCCTTTTGTGCCCCTGTGGGTGAAATACCAGAGCACAAGTTAAAGGGGAGAAAGGTCCACTTTTGTTCATGGTTTTAAAAGATTCAGTCCATGGTTAAGACGAAGGAACGGGTAAAATGAGGATCCAGAGCATGCCGTAGCCCCAAGGAGACACTCCCAGTGACATACCTCCTCTGACGCCCTAACCCCTCATATCCACTACCTTCCAGGAATGACCAAAATGATCCACCAAGGGATTATTAATTCATCTGTGAGGTCAGAGCCCTCATGCTCTATTCATCTGAAAGCCTCTTCACAGACATGGCCAAAGGGGTGCTACACAGCTTCCCCAGGCGTTCCTCAACCCAGTCAAGTTGATGCTGTCAGCACTGTCTCAGCAGTAATCGAGAAAAGAGAAGGGAAGGAAGGAGCCTGGAGCTGTGCAGCGTGACCTCATCTCCAATGTTCCTGCTTCTGCAGCCTTCATCCAGCAGCTTTCCACATCTGAGCCTGGGTCTTATTGTTTATAAATGGAGAAGGGGGCGACTAGCTTTGCGGTTGTACTGGAGATATGTCATGAGATACACAGTTCTGTGTACAGGAAAGGCAGGCATTTCACAGAGTATCACACAGGGTCCTTCATCCACCCATGTAAGACCAGAACCAGGGAAGCAACTTGACCATGCCTCTGTGTCATGGTGTATGTATGATGGTTGCATTTGGGGGCAGGTAGTGGTGCTTTGGACATCCTCCATTACACCATAATTTTCTGGGGAAAACATCCTGGTGAGGTCCTTGCAGGTTGTCCTTTTTCCTACCCATTGTCTCAAGCAGGAATTAACCTGTCTTCAGAAACGTGGGCTCAAGAATTATTTAATCACTGTAATGTAACATGAGGGTCCGGCTCGTTGGGGTTACTGTCCTACCCAGTACCCCACAGCCAGCAAGCCCCAAAGAAAATCACACAGAGAGTCTATATTAGGTTATACACTGATTGGCCCATTAGCTCAGTCTTCCTACCAGATCCCATAACTTATATTAACCCATTGTTCCCATCCATGCCAGGCACATGGTCGGTACCTTTACTCAGCTGGGACAGGGACACATGCTGCTTCCTTGGAGATCTGCGTAGGAATGCCAGGGAAGCTTCCTGCTTCCCAATTTCTCCTGTTCTCCTTGCACCACACCTACTTCCTGTCTGGTTTTCCCACCTATACTTCCTGCCTGGCCAATCAGCATTTATTTAAAACATGATTGACAGAATTGTCCCACACCACTGTAACAATTCCCAGAAGCTTCTGCTTTGATGAGTATCACTCATTGTGCCTCGGCTCAGAGACTGGCATGGAATGCATTGCTCTGAACCCAGCTTTACCCACACACCCTTGCTTCTCCTCTTGAAAGTGGTCATCCCACACACCTGCCCTCTAGAAGGAGTGCTCCACTGTGCAGGCCTAGGATGTTTCCCGGAAGCCCCTTAAACACTCATTGGAGCTCACTCTCATCATTAGATGGGAGGACTGCATTTGTCACCTGATGACCCTGTTCTGAGGATCCCGGTGAAGGGGATTATGTGTAAGTTTATGCAGGCAGCCTCCTTCAGGGAACCAAGTCTTGATCAGCAGACATTCTGGGGATATACTTTGTAAACAAGAACCTTCGAGGACTGCCAGCCCAATGCCCACGGCATCCCTTATCTGTGAGAACAATAGATTGGTTTGCACTGCACTTCTAGGAGATGCTAATTAGGAGCCCCTAACGAATTAGTCATTGACAGTTGAGGATCACAGCACCAAACAATCTATACACGCATCTGTAGAGTAACGGGAAGACCTGGTGAAGTAGCTTAGACCAGGAAGAGGAAATAGCAGCAAACTCCAAAAACTTTGTAGAACACACCAAACTCCTTCCAGCCTAGTGAGATGCCCACACATTGCCAGTGCTGGGCATAAGCAGCCACCACAGTTGCTTTTATGTTACCTATGTTTGTTTATCTCCCCAACCTCCAGTCCCTTTGGGGATGGATGTGTTTCGTTGGCTTATCTGTGTCCCTACTTACTGAAACCTGGTCATTTCTCTACACTGTTTGTATGGGTGCATATGTGTATGCATGTTTGTGGGACAGGGCATTACACAGACTCTTAGGTTGTGACGCTACAGACACTAGCTGTTGTCTCTCAAAGAAAGCACTGAAGTGGGCCGAGCCTGGGCATGCTCTACTTGAAACTCAGCTATAGGTCTTGACCTGTGTGGAACTGAGCAGGAGACCAGACGCTGGAAGAGGAGAGAATATCGTGAAAATGAGACTTACTGTAAGGGTAGAGTGGGGCCCCTCCCATAACCTATTGCTTAGTACTGACTGATTTAGGGCTCTGCATGGTCCCGGGAAACTCAGGAAGCTCAGGAAATAGATAGTGAACCCTGACATTTGAAAATGCCAAGAAGGTATGATCGAGTGATGGAGGCCCACAGAGCTAGGACACTAGACAGGATATAGGAAAGTCAAGAGGCTGGGTGTTTCTCAGGGACCGAGGATGAGAAGGAATAGTGAGAGGGGGTTTCACAAAACCAGGATAGGCTTATTCTGGATAGATAAGCGGACTCCATCCGAGAACCTGGGAGAACAGGCTGAGAGCACAAGACTGAGATTGACAGCAACCATGTGCGTGCATGGCGCTCACTACAGGGGACTGTAAAGGCCCAGTGAGGGGTGGGCAGTGAGGGGTCATTAACAGACCCTCAGGAACATCCCTGGGAGAGAAACCAGGTGTCACCACCCAGGGAGAGCAATGTGACACCGGATAATGCGACAAAACTGACCTGGACCCCAACCTCCTGCTCTCCATACCAGGTGGTTTGGGAAAGAACATGGCTAGCAGACTGACGCTGGTCAGAGAAGTGTCAGGTAGAGTGAGCGAGGCTTGCTGTACCCCCTTCCTTGCCACACATGGTCAGCAGGTCCAGGATTTGATTACCCCTTGGATTTTAACTATTGATGAAAGGACTTGGTGCTACCCTGGCTGATAAGAGGACCCTTGGGGTCACCCCAGGCTTCTGTTCCATTTAGGGGGAGAGCTTGGTGCATTTACAAACTAACGGGGACAACAGACACAGAAGTGATTCCTTGGTGATGGCCCTCCCCTTCTTGCAGTGTGCATCTTAGTTCAGTGACACTTTTTGGCAGCTGTAAGAGTCACCCATCCCCAGCTAAGCTGCAGAATCTTCTCAGGGGGCTACCTGCATGTCTCCATCTAGTTCCCAGATCCTCTGCAGTGTGCCTAAGCCTAGAATACCCACAGGTCAGAATGTGGTCCTCTCTGGCTCCACACTCAATCCAGAGGCTGAGAGCTGTACATAAATTCAGATTATGCTTTCAAGCCTGCAGACTTTGGAATTTGGAAAGCACTAGAGTTTCCTTGGTTTCAAGTACAATCTTCTAGGAACCTCAGAACCTCAGAACCACAGGTACAGTGGTCCCAGCTTTCCCTGAGTATTTCTCTAAAGGTTCCAGATGACTTCTCTTTCATCAGAGAGGATGAGCAGTATGCAGTTCAAGGGCTCTACTGGCTTGTATGGTCCGCCATGAATGCAGAGGTTGGTCCTAACTCATCTTCCAAGCCAGCTGAAAGCCTTATTGGGTCACTTAACTCTTCTGAGTCTCACTTGCTCCTGACCTCAGCTGTCTATCAGGCTCACACAGCAGAACATCCCTGGAGCTTTTCAAAGTGGTGTGGCTGCTCAGATCCTTGAGGATGAAGTTCATTTGGTCAGTGAGGAGGCCCAGGTACCCACCTTCTGAAGAACCTCGTAACTAGTTTTCTTATGCATTCCTGTCTAACAGCCATAGCAGAAGATGACATGCAGATCAAAATTTAGTCAAAACATTCTTACATTCCATCTTGTCCCACTCCCAGACATCTTCAAGATCCCAGGGGAATAGAGAGAGTCCACAGTGGTAGGTGCCTGACTGCAGAGAGCACAGCCAGCCCCCAGTCATCTGGAAGACTCTACATAAAGTATCAGCCAAACCTTCATGAGAGGAGGCCCCAAGATCAACCTGAGTAATTGCAGCTTTAGACAACTAATGTCATTGCTCTGTGCCTCAGTTTCCTTATCTGTAGGGAGAAACCAATAGCATGGACTTCGTAAGATCGCAGCCATGTGTATTAATGAAGGTGTTGTGTTTATAGAGGTGAACATGCCATCATGAAATGGGCACTCCGTATGTGATGGCTGTTAACCCACCTATGCCTGTCAGGGGAGGGGACAATGCACAGAAAATGGTTCCTAGTGTTGCTAAATGTCCCCTTAGCCTTAAGTGGAAAGTCAGTGCATCTTTTATGATTCATATTAAATGGTCTTAACCAAAATGGGCTCCAGCTGTTCTCTCTTCTCTGGTGCCCTGATGCCCCAGCAGTAGCCAGCATTCCTGGAACCTGGCCTCAGGAGTCTCATATGCATCGTTTACACAGGATAGGAAGTTCAGTTCACACAACAGCTTTAAAGAGATCTGCGCTGCAGGCCAACTCAGCCATATTGAGTGCCAGAAAGACAGGAGATCCTTGAAACCATTGTTCTTGCAAGCAGCATTCACGGATTTGGAAACCAGAGCTGAAAGCGCTACACATGACAGGTCCTGGGAATAGGGTCTTGGCATGAATCTCCTTTTCCTTCAAGCTAAAGTGTTTATTATGAGGCTAATTTGATTTAAAAAAATTTGTCCCTCTGAGAGGGACCTGAACCTGGAATTATGATGCTCTTTAAGTGTGCACCCTGCCAAAGGATTGGCCTAGCTGCCAGGGGAGCAGAGCTCACTGGCAATGTGTACAGAGTGGCACCCTCTCCCCCACCCGGAGCACATGCTCCCACTCAGAAGCTGTCTGTCTGGTTTAACTGAAGTCTCCTCACACTTCGGGGCCAAGTGAGACTTTCCTATGCTGCACTGTAAACCCAGTGTATCAGGCTGTGCTGCCTGTGCTGCAGACAGGTTCTCTGCACTTGGGGTGAGCCTACCCACAGCCCCTCCTTTTCGAAACCATTGAACTTGAGGGTATCACTGTACAGTAAGGGAACCATGGAGATGCCTTGGAACTGTGAGGGCAGGATGCTGCAGTTTTGCTGCCCTTACACAAAGGACTGGAGTCTCTCTACTTGAAGTGGAAGGATATTTCAACTAGATGCATCTGGGATTTCAGGCCCTGTGAATAAGTGGCCTGAAGGGCTCTGTTCTTTCTTTCTGGTGCAATTGAAGGATTCACTTGAATAGTTTTATCTTCTTTGCAAGACCCAATAAAGAGGGAAAAACAGACTTACTTCCAAAGGATGAGGCCATAACACACTATTTTAATATAGTATTATTCTTTGAGGAATGGCTCTTGCTTCCCTTCAGTTGGCTGAAGGGCATTTTGTCCTAGCCCAGTCTCTGATAGATTACACCTGTCTGAAGCAGAGAGGACAGGTTTTACTCAAGGACTACGACTGATAGCTGGTGGCTGGTGGAACTTGTACCTGCCCTTGAGAGGTTTATCTGTCTCACTGGCAGCTGTGGGAGGGTCCAGGACTGGGCTATTGCAGGTAAACAGGGCATGTGTATCAATAGCATCTTCCGGGAATAATGGAGAGGATTCCCTTAAAACAGATGGATATTCTTGAGTGGAAGCAGCACTCGAGTGGCTGTGCTGTCTGTGTGTCCGGCAGGAAGAAGGTCCCACTCTCTGTGGGCATTGCCATCTCCACAAATCCTCCTCTGTGTGGAAGTCAATGAGTGCTCACATCCTCTCTGTCTCTCGGCAGGAGCTGTACCACCAGTCCTATGACTGTGTCTGTGTCATGTTTGCCTCCATCCCGGACTTCAAGGAATTCTACACGGAATCAGACGTGAACAAGGAAGGCTTGGAATGCCTTCGGCTCCTGAATGAGATCATTGCTGACTTCGATGATGTAAGTGCTGAGGCTTACCTGAAGAGCAGGGATGCCCTAACCCCACAGTGTGTGCTTCCTATACAGTTGAAATTAGTTCAGAACGGTGACATCATGCCTTCAGACTTGCCCTTCCACATAACTTTTCTTTCCTTTCAGTTTCTCCACCCTCTTCTTCTTCCTCACCCTACCCCTACCACACCCCCTCTGTTCCCACCCCAAATCCACTTCTCCTGCTTTCTGTTTAGGAAAGGGCGAGTCTCCCATGACTATTTCTAAAACATGGCATATCAGCAGTAAGACTAAACACCTTCCCAAGTATTGAGGCTGGGAAAGGAAACCCAGTGTGAGGACTAACTAACCTGGGCTCGCAGAGATTGACCCAAAAACCAGGGAGCCTACATGGGGCTGACCTAGGCACTCTACATATGTGTTATAGTTCTGTAGCTTGTTCCTCGTATGGGTCTCCTAACAGTGAGAACAGGGGTTGTCCCCAACTCTTTTACAAGCTTTTTGGACCACCTAACCTGTGGTAATTTGAGCTCAAGACATATAGTCTATGCCTTGTTTACTAAATAATTTGGGGAAAAAGTACACTTTATTTTAAAAGTAATGTAACTGCAGGGGACAGCTACTAAAATCTGCATTTAAGTCATTAGTAAGACCTTCTTGAAAGGCTTAACCTCCAAGAAAAATACTTACTCAACCCTTTATATATTAAAATATAATCAACCTATTTATTGCAGTAGATTATTGGCATCACTGTCTATTTCTGCCTCCGGCAGACACCAAATTGAGCTGTATATGAATGGTGTGCTTTGTTGTTGACAAAGCAATACATGTGTGGGTATTACATCATTTTCCAGAGGGGACATGGCATATTGTTAGACATCGAAATAGGTATCATTTTTCACCTTGTAATCTTCTGTCTATTAGAGAATAATATGTCCTATTTTCTGGTAAGAAAGAAAAACCCACACCTGTGATTTCAAGGCTATTGCAGCTGCTCTGCTCATATCAATATTATACAAAATAGAAGACATTTGTCATCTATGAGTGTGTGTTCATCGTGATTCATGAAGCTTTGGCATACGTGAGAATATTGTATAGCATGATGGTTTCAGAGCTGTGCAGTTCCTAGTGGCTTCTGGATCCTGTGTCCTCCCTACCCCATCTCCACGTGAGCTCCCTCTAGTTGTTCATGGAGGAGTCACGACAATCAAAGCCTTCTGCTCTTATACCAAGTGTACAGTGGCGTATTAGCTCCACCTTGCCTGCAGCAAGATCCAGGCTTCCCGGTCCTGACGAGTGAGTGCCAGTAGCTGTGTGGATATATGGCACAAGGATTTTTGTCATTAAGCCTGGAAAAATAGTCTCTGACTAGCAGAGTAGCAAGAAAGCAGTCAGAAAATGCCCCTGGTCTTTGGTGGGTGCTGTTCATTTGAGCCTGCCTCCAGAGTCTTCTCCCATCCTGACACTTCCCATGGCTTCTGTCCAGCTTCAGCCTTCCCACCATACCAGAATGAGGGTGAATGCAGAAGCCTGTAACTGGTACTGAGGTCAGTTGAGATTGGGGCTGATGGAAGGGTGAGGTCTTTAGTTGGGGATCTTTATTCTCCTCGCTTCAAGTGCTTAGCTGTCAAAACCTTACAGACCCTGCAGTGAAGACCTTACACACTGAATTGGTGTTGTATTTGTGCCTTTTATGCATGGAACTGGAGATTTATTTGCAGTCTGTTTCCTGCATCGTAACTTACGCTGGTTCCTTCCCTAAGTCTGACAGGCAATCTGTGTGTATTACAAGCACATCATTGTGTTCTCTTCCCATTCAAGGTGATGTGCTTATGAAGATGTCTGCTCCCAGCATGCTCAGATGGGAGAGTGGCATGCCCTTTACTGTGGCCTAGGATCCAAAAATGTCTCAGTAGAGCTAGGGATTCAGGTCAGCGCCTGGCTGAGTAACGATGATTGTCATTGCTCTGCAGCTGCTTTCCAAGCCAAAGTTCAGTGGTGTTGAAAAGATCAAGACCATCGGTAGCACATACATGGCAGCCACGGGTCTGAGTGCTGTACCCAGCCAGGAGCACGCCCAGGTAGGTACACACATGTCAACTGCCTAAGGATGCTTGTGTCCAGGAGCCACCCTGTTACCAAAACAGCTACGCAGGGACCCAGAACTCTACCGTGTGTACTGCCCAAAGTTGAATGTTCATAGTCCTAAGAGAATAAAAAAAAAAAAGGGAGTTCTGGAAACTTCTTAGAGTTCTCTGAACCCTGATTCTGGAAGATAAAACAATCAATGGTTGATTGATACCAGATTGGCAGGTGATGAAATAATCAATAGTTGATTGATACCCAGCAAATAGACATGTTAAGGCTGAGTGCCCCAGAGCCTCTCGCTCTCTGTGCAGTGCCCAGTTCTGGGTCTCTTCGCTAATTCCCATCTACTATGAAACAAAGCTTCTCTGATGAGGGTTGAAATGCTCTACCTGTGAGTATGGCAATATGCCATTAGGAGTCATTTGACTGCTATGTTCCTTTAGCAGAAAAATAGTAATAGGTTTTCCCCTGGGCCAGTGACCTTTGAGTATCTTCAGTCAACCAGGAATTGAGATTTTTCTTTTTTTAATTTTTTAAATTTCATTTTGCATTCCAACCACAGTTCTCCCACCCACCCCTCCTCTCCATCCTCCTTCCCCCAGCCCACCCCCCATCCACTCCTCCCAAAGGATAAGGCCTCCCATGGGGAGTCAACAAAGCTTGGCACATTAAGTTGGGGCAGGACCAGGCCCATCGCCACTGCATGAAGACTGAGTGTGGTATCCCTCCATAAGGAATGGACTTCAGAAAGCTAGCTCATGCCCCAGAGATAGAGCCTGGTCTCACTGCCAGGTACCCCTCACATAGACCAAGCTACACAACTGTTTCCCACTTACAGAGGGCCTAGTTAGATCCCATGGATGTCACAGAGATGCCAATGTAGAATTCATGAGTTTCCACAAGCTTGGTTCAGCTGTCTCTATAGATTTTTCCCTCCATGATCTTGGCCTCCCCCCTCTCTTCAAGTGGATTCCCAGAGCTCTACTTGGCTGTGGATATCTGCATCTTGTTCCATCAGTTACTGGATGAAGGTTCTATGATGACAGTTAGGGTAGTCACCAATCTGATTACAGTAGATGGCCAGTTCAGGCACCCTCTCCACTATTGCTAGGAGTCTTAGCTGAGGTCTTCCTTGTGGATTCCTGGGAATTTCTATAGCACCAGGTTTCTCCCTGACCCCAGAATGGCTCCATTTATCTAGATATCACTTTCATTAGGATGGAGTGAAAGATATTTTCTCTTGTAGTGTTTTGTTTCTGCGTTAATGTAGACAAATTTGTGTAATTTGTTGGGTTCCCACCTTATCAGGAGAGTAGGCATCCTGAGTGGTATTCAGCATAGTCTCACATGCAGCCAGCTCTATGATAGGTGTTGCACAGAGGAACAGGGCCCACCAAGGCACAGTCTCCTGAAAGAAGGGGAAATTCAGAGATAGGAAGGGCTGAGTCCCACATTCTCAGTTCACCCACACCTCCATTGGAAGAACTGAGAGGCAACCCAGGCCCTGATAAAACAAATTCTCCTGAAGTATCAGGGGAGGTCTGTTCCCATCCTAACAGTCCTGAGTAGAGAATGGAAGAGGGTTCCTGACTCAAGAGGAGGTATGTATGTTGAAACAGCAACCATGAGGCAGAGAAAGAGAGAGAGAGTGAACTGGAATGGCATGGGCCTGTGAAACCATGAAGTCTACCCTCATTTGTACCCAACAAGGCCTCACTCCTCGTCCCTCTCAAACATTCTTGGGACCAGGAATTCAAGCATATGACTTGTGGAGTTACTCTCGTTCAAACCACAACACCAGCAGTAGAGATAACTCTCAAATTATTCTGGCTAGACAGGTCATGTGTCCTCCTCATCAGGTGATTTCTTTCAGAGACTTAGTCTAATGGCTGTACTAATTGATTAATGGGGAAAAGAATGAGAAAAAATAAAAGAAACCTAATGGATTCCTAACCTTGGACTCTCAGTAGAAGCCTCCCAAGCCAGCTTAGAGCCTGGGGTGAAAAGGGAGTGTAGCCCTGTGCACGGTCTTGCCCATTTTTAGCAGTTTGGGTTTCCACATAAAACAATAACGTGTTGAAGTAAAAATGTAAAATATAAGGTAGAGGTTTTTAAATGCAGCATTGCTTAAATATAAGTGTCTCATGTATAACCAAAGAACTCATTTTAAGTTTTTACTTTCTGTTCTAATAGAAACAAACAGACTTTGTCAATGCCTTCCCTGACCTGGCAAACCTTAGCTACTGAACGTGAAAATCCTAATGTGTGGACAGGCAGTCTTCCTTTGCTGCGGGTGCTGAGATGCCCAGAATAGCACTGTGAGAACCCATCTGTCTGAGTCCCCGTGGCCTGACACAACTGAGCACAACAGATGGAGGCAAGGAATCCAAAGTGGAGGCTTGGCATGTCTGGTGAGGGCTGTCACAATTCAAAGGTGAAATGATAAACTTCTCTGGAACATTCCACAGATAGAGAGACTGGCAAAGAGCATTCACAGACTTGACAAAATTCGTGGTGAAAGCAAGACACATAGAGCAGGTTGTAAACCAGTGTCCAAAGTGGGCGTGGAGGCCTCTTGTCTGTCTGTCTGTCTAGAATTCTATACAGCTGCTCCTAACACTGACTTGCCCTCCACTCCTCTTCTGTCTTTGCTTGACGCTTCCCACCTGCTGTGTTCGCTCCTGAGCCTGAGAGTGAACACCATCTTCAGGCTTCTCCGCTTCTTGCTTGCCTTAGCGGCTCACTCTCTGCTCAGAGCCCTGTCACTCTGCCCTCATGAACTGTATCCCTGAACATGTATGTACACTTGGGTCTGATCTGGAGTCTTCTTCTGAGCCAGCACTGACATTCACCAGTGATGGCTTCCAGCATGGACAGAAACAGCTGGCTTTCTGCATCTGTCTCCTTATTTATAAACTGAGAACATATTTCATAAGGCTCCTTATATATAAACCTCTTTTCCTAAGGCTCTTGGGAAGATGGCATTTACTATTGAGAATATTTAATAGACTCCATGGTCTCCATAGGCAATAAAAGTGCTTATAATGGTAGTACAGACTGTTTTCCACTAATGATATCATTGTCGTCTGGCAGAACTGAGATAAGAGCTTCTGGGACATAAATGAAATATTATATGCCATCATAGCCATGCAGGAGACTTCTACCCAATACAAACCATTTGTGATTACAAATTTTAATTAGAGTCTCAGCAGATCATAAAAAGATGGCTTTCTGAAAAGACAAGTTCATTGCATTTTGTGAGGTAAAATATGGCATTCTTGATAAATGTCAATACGAATGTTAGTTATTTTTCTTAAAAACAAAGAATGCCATGTCTCTAAAAATGTGCTTAATACTGTTGTTAAAGTTATAAATAAAATATATTTGTGTGACCAGATATTTAGTTTTCATAGCCAAACATTCAATTTGCAAAATATGTGGACTTTTTTAAGAAGTAGTTGGATTTTCTTAAATCCAAAAAGAAAGAAAATTATCTGAATGGCCATTTGGAATTTGGTTTTTATTTAAAATTGTCTCGGCATTGTATATTTGCAAAACTGCATCCTTATATACCCACCAATTACATGCAAAGGGGCTTGTCAGCGCTCAGCTGGGCCCGGCTTTGGTATCAGGCCCTGCTCGACTTTGTGTTTTTAAAAGGAAATGGCGAATTCTAATTTAAATCACTAAGACAATGTGACTAGAAGCTTGCATTACCTTTGAGAGCTGATTGTAGGTGTTTTTTTTTTTCTCTGATTCTGAAACAGATTTTTTTTATTGATTTTTATTGAGTTATACATTTTTCTCTACTCCCTTTCCTTCCTCTCCCCTCCCCTTCAACCCTCTCCCATGGTCCCCATGCTCCAAATTTACTCAGGAGATCTTGTTTTTTTCTACTTCCCATGTATGTCTCTCTTAGGGTCCTCTTTGTTGTCTAGGTTCTCTGGGATTGTGAATTGTAGGCTGCTTTTTCTTTGCTTTATGTCTAAAAGCACAAGACCCAGAAATACAACTATCACATGTTCTCACTGATTGTAGTTTTTAAGAGAAGCAGGCATTTGTCAAGAGAGCAAACGCTCCAGGAAGAGACTTGAATTCCAGCCTGCTCCATCATCCTGTGACTTGTGCCCTGATGACCAAATGTCCCCTGAAGAAGTCTACCAGCGTGTCCAAACTGGGAGCTTGCCCATCTCCTCAGCCCTTAGCTTTACCCTGGTGGCCTCAGCCTCCACCATCCCATCCTTGCAGGCCGTGTTGATTCCTTTCCTTGGCTTTAAGACCTCAACCTGCAGTAGCCAACTGGGGCTAGTTTGGGGATAATTGCCTTGACTTTGCAGAGTGTTGCCTTTTTGAAGACCATTTTACTGCAGAGTGATCTTTTCCACCCTTTGTGGCTTCTCTGGTGGCAGTGAACAGCAAGGAACAGAACTGGTTTGTTCTCCCCGCCTCTGTGTCCCTCTGCTGCTCTGCACAGCCTCCCTTGCTCCACCTCTGACTGGCTCTGCAGACCCCACTGACTGCAGAGGAAGCCCCTGCTTTATCCCTACCTGGTCAGTGACCCTCCATATTACCACGGTGGCAATTACCTGACCAGTTTTCATCTGTTCCCCTGCCAATTCTAGCAGGAACTTAAGTCAAAGACAATGCACATGGAAGAAAACTCATTTAATGCCATGCCTGTGGCCTCCTACTGTAGTGAACAATGCCTCCAGCTTTGATGCATAATTACAAATAGCTCAGCAAACCTCTACCAGCAACACTTTTGGAAAGAGGTAACATCCGGCTGGGACTGCAACAAATCCGGGAGAGGAGAGCAGAGCAGGAGAGAAAGGGACTTCCTGTTTGGTCGGGGTGCAAGTACCCATTGCTTGTTTCGCATTTAACATTGGCATCATGCTTTCTTCTTAATGATTTTAATTTTAAAATATGAAATTTGAATGTTATTTAAAACAAATTCATTTGCTTACTGTATGTGAACCAAACAGGCATCAGGGCTTAGGATGGAGGCTTAGTTGGTACTAGTCTGTAGATGGACCGCTAGCTCCACCCAGAACCAGCAAGGAGAACACATCTATCTGTTCTCCGCCACCACTGCAATTCAGCCTCAGGGTCCATGTGAGCCTGGAAAAGCTCCGCACTCCCTCATCCAGGGCATCGTTAGCGGAAGCTCACGGGCAGAGCAGGGTCAGGAAATACTTCACTCAACCTCCACCACACCCAGCACGATCCCTAGGAATCTTAGGTACCTGTTGGTTACCCAGCGGATGAATTCTTTTCCACCATGGCCAGCCCAAGGGCCTTTATTGTGCTGCTGCTCAGATTAAAGTGTAGAAATGAAGAGTTGGTGCAGCGGTTTCAAAGTGGGGTTCAGAGAGCACAGAAGATGCCAGCAGGAGTTCGCTAGTAAAATGGAGAGGCATCCAGGTGTCTGCTGAGATATCCCAAGGTCCCAGGAGCCCAACTGCCCACTGCAGCTAATGGCCTGCTTCCCTGTGCTGGTCAGAGCAGAGGGCGGTTTTACTAACCGTCAGGTTGTGTATCTCAGGCATTTGTCACAATGAGGGGAAGATAGCTCTTCTTCAGACCCCTCCTGGATGTTGCTCTCACCAGGTGAGGTGATGGGCTCCTCCAGGCTATCCCTAATGAAACAGGACACACCCTAACTAAGCTCCAGGGATGCGAGCTGACTGCATCGCCTGTATCTGTGCTTTCATCCTTTCATTTCCTTGTTAAAGATTTTAACCAAAGTTTCGTTACACGATTTCTCCCTTCCCTTTCCGTCTCCACACCTCCCCACGTTCTCCACTTACTCCCTCTCAAGTTCACAGCCACTTTTTTTTAAATTATTATGATTAAATAATACACACATACACACACATATACACACACACATAAATTTTAAATACAACCTGCTGAGTCTGTTTGGTGTTGCTTGTATGCATATGACTTTGGAGCTGACCACTTGCTATTGGAGAACCAGTTAAGGAACTCATTCCTGGGGAGGACTAATTCTTCTTCTCAGTAGCCATTGGTTAACTATATTTCTTTGTTTGGGGGTGAGGCCCCATGGGATTTCCCCTTCCACATTAGCATGTCTTGGGTGATGTCATTATTCAGGACTTATTTAGGCAGTCATATTGTCATGGTATCATGGTTGACACTTCCCTGTCATTTCTAGGAAGTAGAATCTCACAATGACTTACTTTCTAGTCACAGTGTTTCCTCCCCATCTTCTTCGATGTTCCCTGAGTCTCAAATGCAGTTCTGTTGTCAGTGCATCCATTGAACTGAGCACCACAGGATCAGCTTTTTCCTGTATTTTGATCAATTGTGGTTTTCTGTGCTGGTTTCTACTACAAAGAGAAGTTCCTTTGATGAGGAATGACAGCTATGTTTAGCTATGGATATAAGGATAGTTATTTATAATGCAATGAGAAATTATTCTAGTGTAGTGACATTATGGTTGTAGGTTCTCCTCCGAGATCCGTGACTTCACTAGCCATGGATTGTTGGCTGAGGTCCCAGTACTAGCCATGATTTCTGACCTGTTTTAGATCCAATTAGACAGATGTTTCATCTTACCCTAAAGCCCTAGAAGATGCTTAATTTTTGTCTTACTTTATAAATGAGAAAATCAAAGCTCGGAGAAGCTAAGTGGCTTGCCTAGAAATCACATCTCCAATGGCTGGAGACTCCAGAGTTGAGTCTGCTTCGGTCTGACTCAGGCAGTAGCCACAGAGCATCTGCTGCGTAAGCTGAGGATAAAGCACAGGGCTCTCTCCGTTCACCGGGGAAGAGGGTAGAGGTCACTGTGGAAAACTGAGAGGTACGGTCAGTCTTCCTGAAAACACCGAGTAGAGAGAGCAATCCTCCTTGGGTAACATTCTGAGTCCCTGTGAAACCAAGGAAGTTGAACTCCGAACTCCAGACGTTTCCCAACACAGAACATAGTCGCACAGCAAGTGACTGGTGGAAAGGGGGAAGGGAGAGTCATGTCCCAAGCTGATTTTATCCATGTGGACTTATAGACAGAAGAACCAGTTTTTAGAGTCTGTGGTCCCATAAGTCCTGTCTGAACGGGGTTCTCTTTTATCAGAGAATTATTCATTTGGTGGGTTGACATCTGAGTTGTCAATTGTTATCTGTTGTATTTGTGCTATGGTCTACAACAGTAGATGGTTTTGGTTTGAGCACTTGAGATCTTGCTTGTTGGCTCCATGGTGCGTTGCCCTGTTAAAAGGCAAAGTGTGTTCACTTCACTGCACAAGCTTTGAACCCTAGTTCCTCCTGAACCATCGAGACAAATGGGTTAGCAATCTTTGGTATAATGTCTCATTGTACTTGAAAAATAGCATCGTGAATTGGCGAGGTAGCTCCACAGGTGAAGCACTTCTGCAAGCCTGGTGGCGTGAGTCGAGTCTCTAGACTTTGTAGAAGCGTGGAAGGAAAGAACCCACTCCATTATGTTGTCCACACGTGTTCCCCTCTATGGACATCGTTTATACAGTGATGATGAGGATGGGAATGAGGCAGATGAAGACAAGGAGGATGAGGATGAGGAGGAAGAAGAAACACTGCATTTCAACCAAGGCTAGCCAACAAGCTGTTTCTTGGATCCAGCTGACATCATTCAATTATTCTCTCAGGGTTGCTTGTAAGGATTTATAGTTGTGCTGACTAGCTTTGTATCAACGTGACACAGACTGGAGTTAATCTCCAGGAGGGAGCAATTGAGAAAATGCCTCCACAGGCTTTGGCTGGAGGATGTTTCTCAAATAGTGACTGATAGGGGAGGGCCCACGCCATTGTGGCTGGTGCCAGGCCATTTCTGGACTGATGATGCTGGGTGCTATGAGAAAACAGGCTGAGCAAGCCAGTAAGCAGCTCCCCTCCATGGCCTATGCATCATCTCCTGCCTTCAGGTTTCTGGCCTGTTCAAGTTCCTGTCATGAACATGTCCACCATGTTCAGTGGTGGACAGTGATGTGGAAGTGTAAGCCAAATCAGCCCTTTCCTCCCCAATTTGCAATGGTTGTAGTGTTTCATCTCAGCAATTATAACCCTAAGATCACAGTAATGGTATCACTTCATTTTTGTGTTCTTTCTAGAATGATGTTCAGCTAAGGAATTGAAGAAATCTTTCTCTCTGAATGGGAAATTTAAACCCTCTTGTCCATCCACGCTTACAGTGTTCAGTGCAGCAATTCTCAACGAAATAATCTTTCCTCTCTCTAGCCTATCCCTCCCCCAGGAGACATTTGCCAAAACCCAGAGATGTGTTTTGGTCATTTAAGCTGGAGATAGAGAATGCCATTGGCATCAGTTGGTAGAGACAGCAATAGAAATAAACACTGTGTGGTGCCCAGGAAGGGCCCAGAACAAGGGATCATTCAGCCCAGTCTGTAGCGCCCAGGTGAGCACCTGCTTTCCCAGGACACCTCCCCATCTTCCAAATTGAATTGCTGCTGTGCTGATCCGTTAAATAACCCTCCTGTCATTGTCCTAGTTCTGTTGGCCGCTCCTTTGGGTATGACCACTCCATTACTTCAGATCCATGGTTTGTGTTCACTGTCTCCATGCTCTTCTCCCTCCCTCCTAGAGAACCTCCAAGAGTGGGTTTCCATCTTTCTCCTCTGTGGAGAGAGACCCAAGGCCAAGTTATACATGATACAGAGAATGATCTATCGTAGCGATGATATTGGTTTGAAATGAGTAACTTCCTTCAGTATATAGCAAGAAAAAGTAAAAATTAAACCTTCCATCTTATGGAGCATTTCATGAAGCACTCGGGGGATAATGAAGACAGGAGTCCCCATGTTGGTCTGCAGGGTCCCTAACAGACACCACAGACTGGTGGGTGAGTGTGCTCACTGTCTTGTTCTGGAACTACACGTTCAAAATCAAGGTGTTGCTGAAGCTACTGTATCCTGAGGCTTCTGTGCTGGGCTTGAAGGTGGTAGCTTCTTCCTGAGTCCTTACATGGCTGCCCCTCTGTGAACATCTGATCTTGGTCCACTCTCACAGGAGTGCCCATCCTGTAGGTTAAGGCTCCATCTAGTCACCTCACTCAATGACTTGTTTAAAGGTTTCTTTTCAAAGAAGTCATATTCTGAGGTGCAGAAGTTAGGAGTCCCACACAAGACTCAGCCCGCAGCTTGCCCACCTCGCGTCCTGGAGAGACAAAAGTAAGGTGTGTGTTACCAGAGCAAGGCAAGCTGCTGTGGGATGATTGACAGCTGCCATCAGAAAAGGGGAGGCTTGCACTTAATGGTGAGAGCAGAACTCTATCATCAAAGTAGCCCTTCTCAGCTTCTGTAGAGCCCCTGGTGGACAGTCCCAGCTGGGAACCAGAGAGAGGCAAGGAAGGAGGGGCCCTTGGCTGGGACAGACTAGGTAAGGTTCAGTATGTGGGCAATGAGAAGCCAGCTGTCCTCAAAGCTGTCTGGTACCAGTGCCTAGTGGGAAGAACAATGCAGAGCTAAGGTGGGCCACATCTCTGAGCCACAGTCCTTCTCCTGAGGGTGCATGGGATGCTGGGACAGTGTGTTCCACAGGTTCATGTCATGCTCTGGCCCCAACAGTAGACTCAGATAAAATATATCTTGCGATGAGATTTAATTCTTCCACAGTGCCCCATAAAGGTGAGTCCCCGCTTTAGGATGGGGCCTGGCTCATGATTGGATGATGACATCATTCTGTGATTCAAGCCCAATCTGGATGTCTGTGCTCTCTTTCAGGAGCCTGAGCGCCAGTACATGCACATAGGCACCATGGTGGAGTTTGCATATGCCCTAGTGGCAAAACTGGATGCCATCAATAAACACTCGTTCAACGACTTCAAACTGCGAGTAGGTATGTTGTGCCGGGGGATCTGAGCAAGCACCGAGGCCTGGGCCTGGAGAATAAGGCTTCAGGAATCAGTGGAGAGCCTGGTTCTGGAAGCTGAACACTCAGAAATGCAATAGCCCAGCGATGCTGGCTGTGTCCAGAAGGGCATAGGGAGGCTGTGAGCCCCAGAACTGCTGCTGTGCAATTTAAAAAGAGGCACTCCCTTCAGCTGAACTCAAGGAACAGAAGCATGGTTCAACAGGTGGAGCTGGAGCTGTATCTTAGTCCCCAGAACTTCCCCTCAGCCAGCTGAGGGTTTACCTAGCACATAACTCTTCCCTTGCTGTGCCTTATTGATTGGAAGCCACCATACTTGCTGTTAACAATGACCTGACATCACCTAGCTTCCACACCAGTACCAGAGATAAGTAATGTCATTGAAGGGTGCTGAGGGTGGTGGCATGTCTTGCCATTCCACTACTGAGAGTTAGGAGCAGGAGGAATCAAGGGTAAGTTCAAGACTGACTCCCGCTCCTAACTCTCAGGAGTGGAATGACAAGCATAAGTTCAAGGACAGCCTAGGCTACCTGAGACTCTGTCTCAAAAGTAAAGCAAAAAAAACAAAGTATATATGTTAGGATTACTGGATTCCAGTCCTGCATTCATAGGAGCACAGTCTTCAGGAACACAAAATGTGTGTCCCAGGTAGCTCTTCCCATTCTCTTCAACCTTGTAGAAATTTTTAGTAGTTAAAAAAAGTCATAACTTCTAATTGACTGTGAAAACAAAACTTCTTGATTTCTGAAAAGTTTTTTTAACAAATTTTAAGTTGATATTTAGCATGTTCCGTGATGACTTGCCTTTTCCAAAGTCTTACTTTTAAAAGCAATGTTTGAAGCCATCAGCTTAGCACACAGCTGGCCCGTAATATATGCACGGTGTCTGCAGGAACTCGTGATTTCTAAGAGCTTCTTTGACAATTTTTTTTCTTGCTTTCTTGGCAACACATTTTGCTTCTCTACTAGTCCACAGACAAGCAGTTCTTGTGTCAAGATCCATCTGTGTGGTTTTTAACTTTACTTTGAATACAGATTTCTATTGGGGAGGGGGGCATCTGGATACTTGAAGCTATTTTCTTCCTTCTCGGTACATGTGACCTGAATTTTAAAACTCCTAATGGCAAATGAGATGTTCTTCATGATGCATACTGCTGTCAGCATCTGAGCATGTTTGCCTTTGTACTGTGTCACTTCTTTACGGGTGAGCCTTTCCCTAGACTCTGCTAACACAAAAGTCGGGGGCAAGAGGACCAGGACACTCCCCCTGTCAGCCAGCAGTCCACACCAAACATGTTTCTTGAACCCTACATCAGAGCTTTCTCTATGCATTTTCTTGACAGCCTGGACTATGGTGTCCTCAAGCGTCAATGCTACTGCTCTGTTGCTATAACAAAATCCCTGGATACTTTGATAAAGAGAAAAGGGTTGTGCAGCTCCCAATTTTGGAGGCTGACAGTGCAAGACCGGATGCTACCCATTCATTTGGCCCATAGTGAGGGCTTCATGGTGACATCACAGCATGGAACAATGACATCATAGTTATATATATATATATATGAGAGATCACATGGCAAATCAGAAAGCCAGAGAGAGACTGGAGGATTAGGGTTACTCTTTGCAGTAGCCCATGCTCAGGAGAGCTGAGTCTACATGCACAGGGACATATTCACTAAGTCTGTCCTCTTGAAGGCCCTACCACCTGCACACTAGATTTCTATGTGGCAGAATACCTTTTCCAAACATACATGAACAAAAATAACCCAGCCATGTGACATGGGAACAGGATAACTCTATGTCACATCCAGAGTGCTCTCAGTGTTGAAAAGGGTAAGGTGGTGGATCAGAAACACACAGAACTTCTCTGCATCTCCACAAATCTAAAAAAACAAGCAAGAAGCCCAGCAGGTTTATGGCTGCAATAAGATGCAGCTCACACAGAATGGTCAAGAGGACCACAGTAAACAGCAAGTGGCTACAGACTAGATGTAATCCACGAGTAATGAACTTCAGGGTCACAAAAGAAACAGCCAACCCCAACACAGAGCTTTGAGCAAAATGGCCAGTGAGAGAGTGTCTCCCCATTGGAGCCGTGAGAGAGAAACAAGATCAGGAAAATGCACAGGAGCAAAACCTGAGCTCCACAGAAACAGCGCTAGGCCACAGGCTTGCACGCTGCGCTAAAGCAGATAAGTCAGCAAGACCTGGTGCTTTCTGTGCTTGCTCACTGGTGTAGTGACGCGAAGCCATCCTAGCCTGTGCTTTGCAGCCAAGTGTCTCTGTGGGCAGAGCAGAAGACCCTGCATTGTTACATCTTCCAACCACACAGGGCTTCCCTCTTCCTCTGATAAAGCTAGAAACAACCCAGTGAATCAGTGTGGCCCCATGAGGTGGGTGAGGATATGGGCCAGTGTGGTCCCATGAGGAGGGTAAGGATGTGGACCGGTGTAGATTCATGAGAAGGATGAGGATGTGGTTTGAGGTAGTTATTGATCTAGATACAAACTTTCTGAATTATTTTCAGCAGTGAATGACTGCCCTCAATGGGTATTTGTTGGATTCCTTTCTTCTGACTATTGGATAGTTTGCATCTCTCCATTCAGCAGACACTTCAACCCTGTGGTCTCTCAACCCGAGTTTTACTTGCCTTTGAGTCCCCCTTACCCATGCCCTCAGGCTCCCCTAGGAGGTGTTCCTTGTCTGACTCAGCACAGAATACTAACAAATGGAAGTTCGCAGTGGGAACACAGAATAAAATTACCACAGAAAGCAATGTTCCAGCAAGAGCTAGATCCACTCTTGGTGCAGTTTCTTCTGCATATCATGGAACCAGAGCCATAAATCATGCACACTCATCTTGCACCACGTAGAAGTAACCTTTTGCTAGCCATAACCAGTTCGACCAGTTCAGGCCTCACCCGTCCCCAAGAGCTGTTGTCAAGCAGAAGTCTATGACAGCGAGAAGAAACACTGATGGATGAGGGGCTAGTATCTCAGGCCAGCATCTTGACCTGACTCCTGGGTGCTCTGACCCTTGAGACAGAGCTGGATGTATGATTTGAACAGTCTACAGTAGAAGCAAGTTTTGCTGAGTACAGCACAGAAGCAAAGAGGAATATATTTCTCACCTCTCGGACATGCAGGACTTAATAGAATAGTATTCGGATTTTGTTTCTGAGCCTAGATTCCCACAGCAAAAATCTATCACACAAAAAAAAATCCCTCAGTAGGCATATCTGCAGTCAGAAACTACATCTTTCAGAAGTGGTGAGGATGGTGGATGCAGGAGAAAATGTAAATGAGTGATCTTAGAATCCTATCAGTCATTCCGATGGCCCCCTCCTACTCTACCCAAACACTTATGGGTCTATGTATTTGAACTGAATTTCTTAGCAAGAAATCAGCACATACTCTGAAGTGGGCTTAGAAGATCACAGACATTAGTCTTGAGTCTTGCCCCGCTGACTTCTGATAATAGGTGCCATCACCTTGGCCCACCCCTAGCGAAGACACTCTGACCCCAATCAAGCAGTAACCAGAGTTTGTAATTGCAGCTGATCAAAAAGGGACCTCAGTAGAATCACTGTCACCTCCATTAATAGTGCTGTCCCCGAATGCCGTATTATCTAGGGAAGCAAGACATAAAGCCCATATAGTCCAAGAGTCCCACAAATCTTTTGTCCTTCAGCAAGACCTGAGCCAGCTGGATCAGAAAAGAGAACACTATGGAATTCTCCATATTGTGTTTGGTCTTCTTGGAGGCTCAGTTAGAAGGGAGGCTTCCACCCAAGCAAGATGAAATTTCTCACTCTGATGAACAAGAAAGCAGAGTGTTTAGCTTCAACAGACCCAGACCCCAAGATGCTTAGAGGTTGGTCATTGGTGTCACTTCCTCGTATAGGGCAACCTCAACAGCCCTGCTCTCCTACAAACTCAGAGATCACAGAGTCGCCCTTACTTCTGAATGCCAGAGTATATATAATCCAGCTGTATATATTAAGTTCCATTAATATGTTTTGGTTTCCTTCAAGACATGGTTTCTCTGTGTAACAGATCTGACTCTCCTAGAATTTGCTTCTGTGACCAGGCTAGCCTTGAACTCACAGAGATCCACCTGCCTCTGCCTCCTGAACGTTGAAATTAAAGGCATGTACCACCATTACCTGGCTTAAATATCATTATTTAAATTGTATGATTTTTTTTTGCCTGTAAGTGTGTCTGTTTGCCATATGCCTGGTCCCACAGAAGAGGGCATCAGATTCCCTGGAATTGGAGTTAAGCAGCTGTGAGCCCCTGTGAGGGTGTTGGGAATTGAACCTGTGTCCTCTGTGAGAGCAGCCAGTGTTCTTAACCACTAAGCCATCTCTCCAGTCTCTTTCCAATAATTTTTAGAGATCCCCAAACTTGAGTCCCACCAACCTTTTTTTATCACACATATTAGTTGTTTTGTTATTAGCACAGACCTGAGAGGAAGCTTTCTGCCCTCTCTAGAAGTAGTGCCAATGAGAAGAATCCATTGGGAAACAGTGTAGCAAAATAAATCACCATCAAGAAAATATTCAGAAGCAATGAGCCCATGCATATAAAAACCACATATAGCAGAGACAAAATAGATGTGCTATTTGGGGCCCCAGAAGCCACAGCTGGCTTGCAATCTGCCTTCTGCCTGAGTCATGGCACCTGCCTCTGCTTCCTCACTCACAAAACAGTAGTGATAGTGGTCTGACCCACCTGCTAGGGTCGTCACGTCTGTTAGAGGATGGGGGGAGCACTGAGGGTAGTTCATGGGCTACATCAGTGTGGCTCCGGTGGCCACTGTGATTGCCGTGTTGGCAAAAAGGTGGCAAAATACGCTTTCATCCACTCAGGGTACACAGTTAAAATGTGAGCATTTGGAAATTAACGTTATATTAGGCTTGGTAGGGTAGATCACACCTTTAATACAAGAACTTGACAGGAGGGTTTGAAATTTGAAGTCAGCCTGAGCTACAAGACAAGACCCTGTCTCCAAAAAGAAAACAGAAGCAAGGCAAAACTCGCATTAGTTATGAACTCTGGAAGAGTCTTGTGATGATCTCAACCTCGTATTCTTTTGTGACATCAAGAAAAACAATTTGTCTTAATAATTAGTTTTCTGAAGCATGCCCTCTTTTAACAGAGGAGGGACAGCAACCCTGCAACATGGGTTGAGATCTAAAGGGAAGACTGACATCATGGGCACCGTAGCATCTTGAGAGGATAAAGTTGGAATTCCTCTGGACTCTGATGTGTAGAGTTCCTGTGTTTGGTTAAGATTTGTTTAATAATGATGTCTCAAGCACATTTTAGACAGCTTTCTGACTTAAGACACTTGCTGCAATTAGAATCTTGCTAACCTAGCTCTGTCATGTTACAGGTATCAATCATGGACCTGTAATAGCCGGTGTCATAGGAGCTCAGAAACCACAATATGACATCTGGGGAAACACTGTCAATGTCGCCAGCAGAATGGACAGCACCGGGGTCCTGGACAAAATACAGGTAATTCAATCTCTTCTCAGACACCCTTGGTTCTCTCGGGAACCATCAAGGAGTAAAATAATAATAAAATAAAAAATTTAAATAGGTAAACTTTCAAGTTTACTTAAATCTTTTATAAGGAAAACATTAGGTTTTGCATTTACTGTTAGGAATGACTCCAACCATATTCTAATGATGCTAAGGCCATGGACCTTACAAAGACCATCCTCTAACCAGAAGTGGCCTGCATAACCAGATGGTGGCCCAGGACCCTGGGTGCCTAAGAGATGTCCTCCTGTACTGAGTGCCCCGGAGGTGCCTCCCTGAACTCTTCCCTTTTCTGACCCCATCACACATATAAAGACTTTGTCGGGAAGGCCTGCAGCTCAAGTGAAAGTAAGACTGACAGGAACGGACAGATGGAAATCAGCCTAGCGTGGCATTTCAAGGGCTCTAAATGACCCCAAATCTCCACAGTCCACCCAAGGGAGAGAAAGACAACATCTGACAAGGGAAAGCAACAACCTGAAAAAGTAAAATCGTACTGTGTTAATATTCCTGCCACTCATTAAATCCATTTTAGCCATAGTTAAAGTAACTCTAATTAGAAGAACAGTAATCATATTCTAGGGGGGGAAAGGAGGGTATAAATTGCTGGATGGATAATGAGAAAAGGTCTGTTTCAGGAAATGTTATTAAATGTCTCCAGTTCTCTATCCAAGCAGCAGTTCGTGTGGGGTGGAAGGACAACCCAGTCAAGATAGAAAGTCCCTAAGATGGGGTGGAGGCAGCCAACAAGGAGGCTGTGTTCCCCTAGAGTTGGCAGTTTATCTCATTTAATTCCTGGCTCCACTTATGTGCTGAGCTGTGGCTGGATCACATGTTCGTCACCAAGTGCCCTCACACTGTGGGACAGCGTTGCATTGGAGACAGCGGGCGCACAGCGGTCATCACAGCCATCGGGTCCCAAGTATGACAGTATCATAAAAGAGGACATGTTTCAAACCATGAACTTTGCAGGATGGAAAGTGAGCAGACAGGCCAGAAAAGGAAGTTAGTCTGATTCCTAAGGATTTTACAGTTGCCTCTTCAATGGAAGGCTGGGATGCTGTAATAGCTTTGGGTTATAGGTGCTTCGGACCTGCATTTCCTCCCAAGCCACACTAGACATGTAAACATCATTCAAATTACGATATACAAAGGTTAAAGACTTTGTTCTAAATTCTAGCCTTGTGTGGAGACCTGGGTGCCAAGCTACCCAAAGAGAGATGGTAGGAGTTCTTAGTCCTTTGATGAGACCGTGAGCTTTTCCCTCCCAGAAACCTCTTGGAGCAGGTGCTCGCAGCCACTTGCAGAGGGCATGGTGGCACTGAGCTGCCTGCTCTACCACGTACCTTTTAGTTCTTTAATCCCCTTTTTAGTTATTGGCCTCTGGTGAGAATGGGCATTGCCCACAGGACAGAGGTAGTGGAGAAAAGTTTTGGGGTCACTGAGGGGAAAGAAGGAAAGGTAGCTGTGGGCACGGTTAGAGAGTGACCCACAGAGGAGGGAGAAAATTTAACAGCACAGACCTGTGCAGAAGGGAACAGAGGAGGCTGCTGCCCATTCTACTATTTGAAATAAGAAAGATCTAAGAAATAAAGAATAACAAAGGAAAACAAGTTTACCTCTTTATGTATGTTTAATTATATGCATGTGAGTATGTGTCATGGGGGCAGCAATGTGGATATGTTCTTGTAAGTGAGAGTTGCCTGCAGAGGCCATGATGCCTGACCCCTGGGGCCTGGAGTCACAGGAGATGGTGAGCCGTGTGATGAACCCACAAAGTTGGGTTCTGTAAGAGCAACGTGTGCTCTTAACCATGGACCACTCTCTTCAGCTCTGGCCTTAGGTTTTTAACCTACGTCCTTTAATAGTTTCACACAATGTCTGTAGAATGAGACGTGTTCCCGAGGTTTAGATGTCACTAAATCTAATTTATAGGAAAATTACAGTTAACTTTGTGCCATGATATGGAAATTTTGTTTTAGATTGTATATGGAGAATATTTCCGTTATTCCCATCATCAATCCCATATCTAAATCACTTCATGTGTTTTGATTAATTATAGTAAAGTTTTATTTTACCTATTTTTACACTGGAAAAAGCCTTTCTGAAGCCTGCCACTACAATATCGTAGTGCATCCCACCACAATTACTCTTTGTCCCTCAAAGAGGGATAGGGAGTTTTCCTGAAGAGTTGGGACACCGACGCTTTATGGTTCTTACTTGCCTTCTTCAGAATTGGTTTTCCTACTGGAGATTAGCGAGAATCAATCTGTCTTCCAGTGATGGAGCTAGTGAGCTGCTCACCAGTCCCTAGAATGCATGTCCCTGCTCAAGTGTAGTGTCCGACATCTGCAATGAGGTGCTAAACTCCCCAGCTGAGAAAGAAGTGTATGTGCATATGCGTGTGTGTGTTTGCATGTATGTGTTCTTGCAAATATGTGCATGTACATGAGTGCTTGCATATGTACATGCATATGTATTTGTGTAAGTTTGCATATGTATATGTGTTTGCATATGTATGCATGCATGTGTATTTTAAATGTGTGTATGTGTGTGCATACCAATGCATATGGACTTACATGTGTGTGTTCATGTGTGTTTAACATGAGTATACATGTGTGTGCATGAGTGTATTGTAATCTACTGGAGCACAGGTCACGTCCAGGGGGCCATATACCTGAAGGACTCTGACTCTTCCTCCTCTATTAGCCATCAGTCACCAATATCTTCTCAGCTGAGGGATGGAACACCCTATTTCCCTCCTCCATTCCGGGATGTTGTGTGGCTTGATGCTGTGCAGGTCTCATACATGCAGGCACAACACTCTCACATTCATATGTGAAGCTGCCCTCTTGCGTCTCACTGTACCCATCTACTGCCTATGGCCAGTGCGGTCTTCCCATCTGTGGTGATCCCTGAGCCTTGGGGCAGGAGGTATGATACAGAGATGCCGAGCGGTTCACAATCTCTTATTCTCTGCATGTCTGCCAGTTGCAAGTCTCTGTGCTATGCCATCTAGAGAAAAAGATGCTTCTCTGATGAAGGTGGAAGAGATGCATTCATTTATAGGTAGAATAAAAGAACTTAGAGATCAGTTTGTACTACATCCATTTAGCAGAGCCATGGTACTGGGTTCTTCCCTAGAGTTAAGACCTAGCCAACCATAGGTATTTGGCACAGTTTAATGTTACCACACAAGGAGGCGTATCTTGCCGGGTCAGTCACTGTAGGTTGCAGTTTTCATTGCTATGTAAGATGGTAGTTGTTTTTCTCCAATAGCATTATGCCTAGCTAACCAGTCAAGATGACACTTCCAGATCTGTACCAAATTCTAGAGAATAACCAAGAGCAATGGCAATAGCCTGTAATAGTTTCTACAGGACTCCTCTGACCACTAGCTCAAAAACACATGTCCATCCCTAGCCCCAGGCTTTCATGTGACACCTATGGTATCTAGGAGAGGTACTGTCACCCATCCCTTCATTATAGAGTAATTCCATTTAAACTCCAATGTATGCATACACTTTAAGAAGTGTCCACAGTAGTGTGTCTCCATGCAGTTTTGCCAGGGTATTCAGTGTTAGTTACCCCTCCTACTAAGCCATGGGTGTCTTAACTTTGGACATTATTTGGCAGTTTAGGGTCTTTCCATTTCCTTTTTTATACTAGCACTAAATTAAACATGACTGACTTTAACATTTTCTGGTAGATTTTTTTCTCTATTAATTTCTCAGGAATGGAGTTCTTAAGGTAGGAAACAGGAAGGCTCTTTGACTGTTTGAAGTGGGTGGCAGTGACTTGGGGAGTAACCCCTTTGTGCCTGTTCCTGTGGCCCACAGGTGACCGAGGAGACCAGCCTCATCCTGCAGACGCTTGGCTACACGTGCACATGCCGCGGCATCATCAACGTGAAGGGGAAGGGGGACCTGAAGACATACTTCGTAAACACAGAGATGTCAAGGTCCCTTTCTCAGAGCAACTTGGCATCCTGAGAATCTACCCCTTCCTGGCAAGGAGAGTGTACTCGCAGGAGTGTACCATGCACTTTCTGACTGCAGCCACCTTTGTGTCCGTCATGTTGATGTCCATGCTCTGTCCCACCCTCTGGAGCCCTTGCAGAACTAGTTCCTGTGACCCAGTGGCGTACTGTTTGGTGTCTGCGTGTGCCCAGATTGTCCTGCCGCTTGCACTGTGTTTACTCCTGAGCAAAAGGAGAAGGGAGCGCATCCTAGGAGAGCAGTCAAAGAAGTGTTGAAGAGAGAGGCGAAATGAACACAAATTCTTAAGGCAATAAAACTGGGGGGTGTATCTTATCTTCCGGTGCATGCTCTTGTCTGGAAACCATGGTAGCTCGTAACTGCATCCCTAGTCTGATATTCAAACACACAGTATTTGTGAATTAAGTTGATCCTGTCACCCAACATGGAGTCTGTGCTCACCCATCCACGCGTCTCATTGCCAGCGGTCATCCATGGGCCTCAGCTTGGACTCGTGGCCCTTGTCACCCTGCTCTGTTGTCTTGTGGAAGCGGCCCATTGCCATCCATCAGCAGAATGAGTCCTCAACAGCCTAGGACCAGTTTTGTACCAGACTCGTCTGAGGTTTTGATGCCATTTGTCTTTTGTAAGGTTAATTCATTAAAGATTTATGTACTTTGGTTTATAGTGCTGTATCCTTTCTTTCCTTCAGAATGAAAGTTTGTTTTCCGTCTCTCAGCCTGGAAGCTAGGACGGAAACAGACACTTGTGTGATGGAGATAGCAACACAGTTTGTGATGCAGTAGATTGTGAAATGGTTTTCTGGGAGGAAAGAATTGGTGCCTGATGTATCTGATGGTCTGGTTTCAATTATGCTGTCTTTTGAGAACCATTTAAACAGTAAAAAGTCACCAGGCTAGGTAGGGCACATGCCTTTAATCCCAGCACTCAGGAGGCAGAGGCAGGCATAACTGTGAGTTCAAGGCCAGCCTGGACTACAAGAGCTAGTTCCAGGACAAGCTCCAAAGCTACAGAGAAACCCTGTCTCGAAAAAACAAATAAATAAATAAATAGACAAACAGTACAAAGGCAGTACAAGCCTCAGAGCCCTGTGTGCCTACTGGACCCTTCTGTAGGGAAATACTTTGCCAGGGCTTGCAGAATCAAGCAGAAGCATTTGGAACCAGCTGTGTAAGTCAGGTGCCACAAGAGCCTGAGAGGGCTGAGAGGCTTTGCTGAGCTCACAAGCTTACGAAGACATGGACACAATGCCTGCCACAAATCCAACGCTGAAGCTGCTTGGGCTTGGCTTTTTTTTCTTTTTTCTATTAACATAAAGAAATTACACTTTGCCAAATGATAAAAAAAAGAGTAATTGTGCATTTTTTAAAAAAAAAATGTTTAAAAGAAGAAAAACACTGCAAATAACAGGCTGATTGAGCAAACTTGCTTTCCTCTTTTAGCTCATAGCAGGCGCCTAAAGGTGGCAGGACTCAGATGGGCTACCAGGAAACAATCAGTGGATGCCCAGACGTGAAGCACAAGCTTCCAGTTCAACCCCTGGCTCTGGATGTTACTAGCTGCATGTCTCGGCACATCGCTTGACTCCTCCTAGGCGTATTTTCCTCCTTGTGTGCTCATGGGATCCGGCGATTAGAGCTAATGATGGAGAGAGAGCTTGGCAGTACCCAGCGTGATCTCGCAGCATGTTCACAGCACGCACGCAGCTGCGGTGCCAGGACCTCGACTCAGAACTGTCCTTCAGCACACGTGTGTGTATACAGCGGGGCCTTTCAGTTTTCTGCCTCCACCAGGCACTTTTGGATCCTCTAACCACAACGCGATATGGGCTTTAATACGGTTAAATCACGTGATGTTAGGACATTCCTCTTCCCTCTAGCCAAAACCTAGGCTGGCGTGCTGGAGGTGCCAGTGGGTCCAGTCGTCAGCAGGCATGTCCAGTGTGTCCTTCCTCCTATGCGGCTCACACCCCCAGGTTGTTCTAGCCCACTGTGCTCTGGTAAATAGCAGCTTGTGTGATTCGTCAAGTTTCCTCCAACAGCTCCCCACCCCTCTAGAGAGACAGGACAGGGCAGTGTGGAGAGAAGAGCCTGGGAGGGTAGAAGCCAGAGCTAATTACCTGGCTGAAGCATTCATAAAGTTTTGACAGCACCTAAGGTCATTGTCATTGTGTGCCTAACACAGCTCTGGGCTCACACCAGCCTCTCAGGGTAAGATCTCTGCCTGCATATTCTCAATGCACCTGAACCACTGAAGAAGAAATCTGGCCCAGCCCACATTTACAGATTCCCAAGTGACTTCCTTCCCTGAGTTATGTAAATAACTTCCCAGGGGATTCGGACCACCTTCCTGATTTGAGACTTCCTCCTCATCAACTACAAATGCAGAGATGGGCACAGAGACGTCCAGTCTGCGGCTCCCAGTCGGGTGGCTGCTCTGTGGCCCTGGCAGCACTAAGGTAGAAAAACTGCCTGTTTTATCAAATCGGAAGCGGCCACTCCTGATTCAAACATCTTGACCTCTGAGGAACAAAAAATATCCTTAGAAACATGCAAATCGGAGGAACTGCAGAGACCAGCATCGGCCATGTGAAACTGCTTCTCAAGCACACCCCCACACACACCTCTTAGCCCTGTGGTCAGCCTCTCCCACAAAACAGCAGTCTAGTCCCCTAACTCCCGCACTTTAATGTGACTGCAGGTGGCTGAGGTGGCTGTCGGTCCATCTTCCAGTGTTCTCTTTGCTGCCTTCCTGGAGGCAGCAGCCATCACACCTCTGCCTTCCTTTGCTTCTTTATTAGCACACAGATGCAGGAAGCAACATCAAACAGTGGTGGGGATTTGATGAGTGGAAACACATCCTATTGTCATAGAGTGTACACTCCAGGCTAGGGACATGGCTCAGCAGTCGCCGCCACTCACTGCTCCTATAGAGCCCCCAAATTTGTTTCCCATTGTTCATGTCCAGTGCTTGTAGCTGCCTGTAGGTTCAGTTTCAGGAGTTGTGACATTCTCTTCTGTCCTCAGCAGGCACCAGCTGCTGTGCACATAACCACACAGAGACATACACACATGCTCACAATTTAAAAGAAATCTTTTTTTAAAAAAGAAATGATGTCTTTTCTTAAGATGTCTATAACTGGCATTCATATATTGGCTATAAATATTGGGAAGCCAGCAGAAATCCATTTAATTTTCCTTTATTACCTAGTAAATGTGAGATCTCTTGAAACCTCGACTGTCTCCATCCCGTTTTTAAGCAAGCAGCATGCTGGGTGGGGATGCATACACCCTTAACCCCAGCACTTGAGAGAGGGTGGCAAGGGAATCAGAAGCTCAAGGCTGCCTTCATCTTCACCAAAACCTTCATCTTCACCAAAACCTTCATCTTCACCAAAACCTTCATCTTCACCAAAACCTTCATCTTCAGGTTCGACACCAGCCTGAGCTCTACGAGACCCTGTCTCCAGTTCTCGGAAGGAAGAAAGGGAGGGAGGGAGTGAAGGAGGGAGGGAGGGAAGGAAGTAGGGAGAGAGGGAAGAAGGAAGGAAGGAAGGAGGGAGGGAGGGAGGAAAGAAAGAAGGAAGGAAGGAAGGAAGGAAGGAAGGAAGGAAGGAAGGAAGGAAGGAAGGAAGAAAGCAAACAGTAGATTAGGGGTGTAGGAGCCACCCTGAATTAATGAAAATAATTTAGATTGGCATTGATTTATTTACTTACAGATTCTAGGTATAAAATAAATGAATAAAAGGTACTTTACAAGTTTCTATAACCCAAGTTTTTTGTATTTTTTATATTGCTACAACTCTGCTATGACGTGCCCAAGAGCACCTCGTATGTACTATTTTACTATTTGTTTGGGAAGAAAAGAGCAACAACACTGACAAAATTTTCCGAAGATAAATATAGGAATACTCAGCCTTGAAATTGCCAGCAATTCAGGATCATGTATCCTTAGAGAAATCACCTTGCAGATTCAAAACAAAGAAACTAGTGGTTGTGTACCAAGATTAATTAAATCAGCTGCCCATTAACTGTGGGAAATTCAATCATGCTAGATGAGAGATGATGGCTTCCAAAAATCCATTCATTAAAAGCATACCTTAGTGCATGAATGTGCGTCAAATAGGTTAAAAATTAGCTGCTTCCAAAAGAGGAAAGGACCCAGAATGAAAGCTTCTGGCTGGAGATGAATCTCAGGGGCACAGTGTGCAAGTCCCTGGCTTCAGTAGCAATGACTTCAGGGCTCAGGACTGTGCACGTTGCACATGGCCCATTCTGTTAGTGCTCTGATTCACGTGAAAATTTGTCTAAGTTCCGAGATTTTACTTAAAGATGACAAAATAACAGATCCAATCGAAAGAGAGTGCAGCAGGCAGAGTTTTTGCTAAGCCAGCCTGACACCAGAGTCCAGCCTGTGCCAGCCAGCCTGACACCAGAGTCCAGCCTGTGCCCTATGCCTGTGCCCTACAGCTTCTCCCTGAGGTGTGGCAGTGCCACCCATTCGGTTCTCAGTTGTGCAAACTTCAATTTATCTATGACCTCAAGAGAACAAAATGTCCTGTCTGGAGTTCTGTCATGTCAAGAGCCATTTTTTTTTTTTTACATTTCCTCCCAGAGAAACAGGGAAACAATGTTTGTATGGTGGCCAGGGAAGTTTCCCTGCATGACCGGGAAGAACTCAAATGATGCTCCCGTCAACCCCTCCCCAAAGAATGCGTGCAAAGTGGGAAGCCAGCGCACAAAACAAACGCAGCTGCTACCAAAGGGAGGCAAGCTTTTCTTTTATTCAGGTGTTCAGAATGAACTAGTATGGTGTCATTTTAAATAAATCCAGTGAAAGTCTTTACACTGAGGTTTTGAGCATGAGGAAAGGTACTCGGCCAAGTTCCGTGCCAAAGCCCCATTAGATAGTCATGTGCTTATCCCCCCCCCCGCCCTGGCCAGCGCACCTCAAAGTGCCCTATAAACCCAAGACTGCCTCAGGCTGGAGTGATGTGCCCAAAGCCAGGCTCCTTGATGCTGGGGATGTCGTTCTTCCTGTAGAAGTCGGTCTGCACATGGTTCGCACGGCCATAGCCTCTGTTCAGGGGCTCGATGGGCTGATTGATGCGTTTCCCATACACAGAGGACATCAGCACCGGCACGGTCCTTTCCTGTTCCTGGGAAGATGAAGTACGCAGTCACCATCGTGAGCAGCACAGAAACCGTCCTGCCCACAGTACATCAGCACAGTGGCCTATCCTTCGGCTGTGTCTCACCCAGGTGACATCTAGGTGATTCCTTCATTTCTGCAGCTGCAAAGCCAGGGACCCTAGTCCCTCTACCATCATCCCACTATCCATGGGAGACACGAGGCCCTGAACTATACATCAGTTGTGGTCTGACTTCAGGTGCTGTCCCTCCTCCTTCTGTCCCAGCCCACCCCCTACCAGCCCCTCTTCACCCCAGCACACAGCTTCCAGCTCTCCTTCCCACTGGCCCTACTTGGCTGTTTTGCTGCCAAAGAGCTCCAAACACTCAAGTCTCTGGGTATCACAAGGAGTCTTTCCTGACTCCTCCCCTCCCCAGAACCTCCTCATTCCCCTTCACGGTCCCTGTGTTTTAAAGGACTTTCTGTGCCGTTGTCCATCAATGTGGAACCAGGTTGTTTCTTTGCTGCTTGCTCCTTTCTTTGCCAGAACTCATCTCTGAGAGGACGGGGGCTTGCTTCTTAGTCACGAAGCATGTCTGTGAAATAAGTAATGTCATGGTGCTTTTGTCCTTTAACTCCAGCCCAAATTAAGAGAATAAAAAACGGCATGGTGGCATGAACTGCTGCGTCACACATGCGAAATGAGCATTCGGCAGACTTGGCGATCTGAGTAATAGCCACGGGGGAAGAATCCAGTGGCTCAATAGAAATCTCACTGGAAGCTTGGGTATCATAATTTCCATGTGATGTGCTGTCTAATCGTCTCTGAGTACTCGGCATGACTGTTAAAAAGCCTGCCACCCTCATTCAGAACCGACAATCATGTCAAAAGGCAGAAGTGAATAAAGCTACATACAGCAATGGAACACATCATTAAATATTTGCATATGGTCTTATATACATATACAACACTGTATATACACACAAATATAAATACATATAAACGTACATGTTCATACACGTGCATAAACAACATGCACGTGTGTATTTGCATACATATCTGTGTGTTTTCACATACATGCAGATAAATGTGTGTGAAAATGTGTGCACAGGCACATATATATTCACATTTAATATAGACACAGATATGCACAAGATCACATACACATAATACAAGCATGTTTCCCAAATACACATGTATGTGCATGTGTGCAGATATTCATACTGTGTGTGTACACATTTATGCATGGGTACACACATGCACATAGTTCTGATGGTTTATTAGCATCATTAGTAGTATATCTTACCTCCTCATTAATATGAAGCCCCAGGTTTTTGGCATGTTCTCTATCATCTCGATGTAATTTCTGGTTATAATCTAGTCTCCTCTTAAAAACACAGTCATAGAGGGAGATGACCCCTGTCTGGGAATAAGCAGAGATGGTCACACGAGTGCTGGAAGGATGAGCCACTGGTATCTGATACAGCACTGAAACCAGCACTCAGTGGGGACCGGAGTGTGCAGACTTTCCGTCTCCGTGAGTAAGCACTGGGGAGGGTCAGCACACATGGCAGACCCGGCTGTGACCTGGAGCAGAGAGGAGCTCAGGCCCCACCATCAAGAGCAGTGCTGTGAGGATCAAGTCTGAGTGTGGGGAGGGGCTCTACAGCACCTCTCCTCTGCTCCCCGGTGTTCCTCCTTAAGACATTCCTCAGGGGCTGTCCCTGTTGACGCTTCTGCAATAGCTCAAACCTAAGTCCATTCTGGTTGCTGTGTGAGAATTATGTGGGCCAAGAGGTTCATAAAATGTGATTCTGTTTAGAGACTGGGAACTCAAGGTCAAGGTGAGCAGATTCGCCCCCTGGGAGGGCCGCTTCTGCTTCCCACATGACCCTTCTCTCTGCATCATCACAAGGGAGAAAGAGCACACAGGCTTGCTTAGGTCAAAGTGGGCAG
>JAQHUG010000093.1:6811776-6826746 GCA_028555095.1 Dicrostonyx torquatus
GGCTTCTCAGTCATGCCACAAGGACATGTGCTCAACTATGTTCATAGCAGCATTGCTTGTAGCCAGAACCTGGAATCAACCTAAATGCCCCTCAACCAAAGAATGGATAAGAAAAATATGGTATATTCATACAATGGAGTACTACACAAGAAAAACATAAAGACATCTTGAAATTTGCAGGCAAATGGATGGAGCTAGAAAACATCATGTTGAGTGAGGTAACCCAGACACAGAAAGACAATTATCACATGTACTCACTCATAAGTGGCTTTTAAACATAAAGCAAAGACAACCAGCTTACAAATCACAATCCCAGAGAACCTAGACAATAATGAGGACCCTAAGAGAGACATACATGAATCTAATCTACATGGGAAGTAGAAAAAGACAAGATCTCCTGAGTAAATTGGGAGTGTGGAGACCATGGGAGAGGATTGAAGGGGAGGGGAGATGCAGAGAGGGGAGCAGAGAAAATATACAGCTCAATAAAATCAATAAAATAAAAGACTTTGTCCACCACACATTTGCACCAGGACATATGCTGCACACAGGATCAAGAGTTGGCGCCATCCAACTCCAACTCTTTCATTCTTTTGTTGGTTTAAGGCAGGTAAATTGTCTGGCAGAAAGCTGACAGTCATACTGTGTAAAACATCCCAAGAGCCTCCATGGTCATCAACTTTCTAAGTCCAATCCAGCTATCGCTACAACATACCACAGAGCGGTGTTTTATAACAGCGGGATTTTACCTCTTACTGTTTGAAGCCTGGATGCCCAAAGTTAAGGTTCTGAATGGTTCCATGTCTGGTAAGGGCCTGATTCCAGCTTTGTAGCTGGTACCTTCTTGTGGTATCTTCTCATGGTAGGAGGAGTGAGATGTTTCTGAGCCCTCTTCTATAAAGGTGATTCTATTTATAGAAGTTGCACCTCATGATCTAAGCACCTCCAGAAGCACCTACTCCTAAAGCCATAACCTTAGGGAAATAGGATTTCTGCTTGCAAATTTTGGGGTTGGGAGCAGACATTCAGAACACAGCACTGCATCAGAACTACTGTAATACTGCTGTTCAGCTTGAGTAAACCCTGTGGATGTGTGCACAGGTGACTCTCAGCAAACCTTATTCAAAATTCACCCTCACTATTCTAAATAACCAAGAGATCAGGAATTCACTGATTTTTCATTCCTGCTACTGGCTAAAAAGCAGCCCAGACTCTCTTGAGGAGTATACATGAGTACCACAGGTAAATAACTGGTCAGGGGAATTTGGAGATGCATTTTGTTGCCTTCATTGCTCTTGAGACAATCTTGACATTGGTGGTTGTGTTTGCATCTTTTCCTTTCATGTACTAGGAAGGCTTCAGGCTTTAACCGTGTTTGTAACTCTGGTTACTAAGATTGTGCTACATTAATGCAGCGGGGCAGGCTGTAGGAATCCTTTTTCTGTAAGGTGCTGGACAGTAATTTTTTAAAGGTGTTGCAGGTTGCCTAGTTTCTGTGAAAACTACTCAACTCGGTGAGGTAGTCATGGACAGTATGAGGTTAGTGGAGGTGGGGCTGTGTTCTAATTCAACTCTATTTAGAAGGGGGTGGGAAGAATGTGGCTAGAGCTGGAGGTGCAAACAATGAAAAAAATGAGAAAGAAACAAAATGGGAAGAAGAATAATGCCAAAGTTGCAGAGCCTGAAGAAGCTACATTGGGAAAAGGGCTGGACCTGCATGGAATAGATGAAGAGGTGGAGCCTTGTTGGGGTGGAAGAGATGCACAGATGCTCACTGTGTGTGGGAACCAGATAATCATGTATGTTATCCAGAATGAATAGAAATGTTTCTTAACTCTCAAGCCTCTGTTAAAGGAAAAGTTCATACAAAGAGAAAATGTCCGTCTGATGCTAGCAAATCCAGGGTGGGGGAAGGCATTGCTGACAAAGCAAGGGGATGTTCCAGGGGTCCCAGTGCTCCAGAAATGAGGGGAACCACAGACAACGCTGAAAAGTGATAATCTCATAAACGGAAGGGTTTCGAGGCCGGCTTGGCGCTGGCGGCAGAGGCAAGTAGACACCAAGTGGGCTCGGATTATAATTGCTTTTCATAGAGAGGGACTGACTTGGCATTCTTGACCAGAAGAAGAGACTCAATAATTGTGTGTGTGTGTGTGTGTGTGTGTGTGAGAGAGAGAGAGAGAGAGAGAGAGAAAGAGAGAGAGTGAGAGCTGAAACCTTAGTACCAGAAGAAGAGGCTCAATAATTGTGTGTGTGTGTGTGTGTGTGTGTGTGTGTGTGTGAGAGAGAGAGAGAGAGAGAGAGAGAGAGAGAGAGAGAGAGAGAGAGAGAGAGAGCTGAAACCTTAGTTTTGGAATTGCTAGTGTGAAAACAACAACTAGTTCCATTCTAGTGGAAATGGGATTTGGTAAGTGGGTTTTGACAATATTAACAGTTGCTGGGATTTGTTTTTGTTCTGCATCAGAAGGCAACTCCACTTTTCCATAAAGAAAAGCTTCCCAGAGCTGTCCCCTTATCAGACAGCATGACGGCATCCCAGTTTCGTTCATCTTCATTGGAGGACAGCTTTTTCTCAGTATTGGGCAGTTTTCTAGCCATTACTCAATCAGAACTGGCTTTTAACCAGTGAGAGAAACATAGTGTGTAACTGCTATGATTTTTTCCGCATGTGTACCTAAAGTATCTATATAATTTTTGTTCTTAAATATACACTGAAGCAAAACCATACCCATGTTCCTTGGATTTCATCATTCTAACCAACCCAAGAAAGCACTTCATTTCAGTCCAGAAAGTACCCAGGCAGTGACTCAAACACAGCCGTATCAGATTTCATATCTGTACCATCACATATATGCAACTATTTATTTACACAACTCCTTAAAGACATGATTTTACCACTGCCAACAATTCCCCACCCAGACAAGGGAGGCAGGCAGATTCTGGGTTAACAAGCCAAGCCTGGCTTCAGCAGATACTTGAGGGTTCCTCTGGGGAACTACTCCTTTGTATACAGCTGAAATCTGTGTACTGAATAGCTGAGATTGTTCATCGAAATGTAAATGAACTGCCAATTTAGGATCCACTACCATAAACGGGGGAACAAAATTTTACACTGTTGTTATTCATCTGCATATTTCTTTGCTCCAACTCATTCCATCGCAGGAACCTTGCTCTAGTCTTCCTGCAGATATCTGGTCTTTGTGACTTCCAGTGGAATAATCCAGACAAGGCACATGGTGTGTAGTGTAGGACACAGGAAGGAGAGAGGAGAGCACATTCTTTGGGCATGAGAGTGGACAGTGGCCAGACAGACATTCCACTGGTCTGCACTTTCGGAAGGCTCTGTACCTTTCTTAAAGTCTGGGTCAGACACCTGTCCCAAAGACCTCTCTGTCCAAACAGTTGGCAGCCTGTCCGATTTGGCTTAGGGATGGGGGTGGGGGATATCCTTGGTTTCTATCAGAAAACCACCTGCTTTGTAGTAATTTTATAAACTTTAGGACTTCTGTAATCAGGTGTAGATGATTATCTCTTAATGGCCTTCCAGGCAGGCTGAGGATGTAATGTCTCCTCTCAGGGCCAGACCTTTCCTCTCATCAGACGTCCGAATCCTGCAGTTCCAGTTGTAGAAGCTGTTATGAGAGAAGGTCCAGCTCTAACACCCTCTAACCATGCCTAACTGCCTCTCTAAGGGTCCCTTCTGTGAAACCTAAGCTGTTCGGTAGTGGGTTCGTAGTTCAGCGGGAGCTAGGAAAATCGTTCTGTAATAATCAGCCTGTTATCTTGCTGGACATTACTTGCTTTATTAAAAATAATGGAGCAGTGGTCAATAAACAGTTTCATATTCATGTACCTAGGCTCCTTAGCTCCATCCTGCAAGTTAGCCTCTGTCTCTGATACATATTTCCTTGCCCCATCTGCTAACTTTTTACATCCCAGTTCTCTGGGGACACCAGGATAGTATTCCAGGGAACCACTCAAGATGTTGTGTTATGGAAGTTTCGTTTCATCAGCACAGTGCTAAGACTGCTGTCATCAAAACATTGGCTATCATAGAGGTGTGGCACACGTATGAAAAGTTCATCCAACAAATGAAATAATTTACAGAGAAGAGTTTATTGATATGTTTGGTTAGTATCGTAGACAGGGTCTCATGATGTAGCCCGAATTAGCCTTGAGTTCTCAATCCTCCTGCCTCAGAATCATAAGTGCTGGGAACCAACATGCTCTTCCATGCCCGGTCAGCCAGTTTAAGGATATTGGTCATAGAAAGAAGAATGGGGCCCATGGCAGCAATGGCGTTAGAAACTGTAGCTGTACACCCCGATCCCTTCTAAACATTCCAGCACACATCCAAGGATAGGGAGACAGAACTGACAATAGCCGCCCCCTTGTTCCTGCCACATCGCTCAACCGTAAACAGCCCTGCAGCTGTTAGACCAGAGACCCTTCTGGGAGTGGGCTGGGGCTCATGGCTGCTAACGTGGTTTGCTAAGACTGCTAAATAGCCACACGAACAAAAAGACCTGAACAGCAACCACACATTGGGTCTCGGTGCTGCCAGCCAACAACATGAAATCAGTAGTTCTCAGGGCTGTCCCTACAGAGGCCTGTGAGGGAAGACTGCTCCAGGCTGCACTCCTCAGCTGCCCTGAAGTAGATCCTCCCTCCTAAGCCTTCGTTCTACATTTTCTCGTCTTTTTCCCTTCTATGCATGTCTGTCTCTGAAAGCTTCCCTTTGCAGGTATATTGGGTTAGGCACTACCCCGACAGTTCACCTCAGTCTGATTGCCGCTGCTTTAGAATTAGACCTCTGGATAAGTTTGCATTCTGTGGTACTTGGAATCAGGACTCTACAACAGAAATTTTAAGAGTCCGGACACTAAAGTTGCCTAAACCTGTGGCTGGGGTGCTTGAGCTACGTGTTGTGTTCCTGACACTTCATGTGGGCTGGACTGTTGGGAAGGAAGAGGATTCATCTGAGCTCTGGAGTTGCCAGTGGCAAGATAGGAAGAATGCATTGCATAGGAAGACATTAGACACTGTGAAGGAACAAACAGCCTCCTTCATCCAAGACACTTAACTAATCCACACCCCTCTTCTGGACCACTCATGCAGTGTCACAGCAAAAACCTGGGGGATCAGGTTCTGAATTACTTCTTAGGGCTGAGCATCCATATCTGATATATCTTTTCCATAATGCCCCCCTGAATCTCATATTCTGAGTAGGATACACTGATGATCTTTGGCTACAATGGTGAAAAGAAGGAACAAATGACCCACACAGCCTAAATTTGCCTCTTCCGATTCAGTGCCTGGTGGACAGTACAAAATGGCTGTCTCAGACCACGGTGGCATACACAAGACCAGCCAGTGCCCAGTGTTCCTAACCCGGAGTCTGACCACAGCTCCCAGCCCAGCTCTCTCTGCTCTCACCAGTTCACCAGTCACACTCCATGCTGGATAGTTTAGTGTCAATTTGACACAAACTGAAGTCATTGGAGAAGAGGGAACCTCAATTAAGAAAGTGTTTCCTTAAGATCAGACTGTAGGCAAGCCTGTAAAGTGTTTTCTTGATTAGTGATTGCTGGGGGAGGGGCCAGCCCATGGTGGGTGGTGCCAGCCCTGGTCTGGTGGTCCCGGGTTCTACAAGAAGGCAGACTGAGCAAGCCATGATGAGCAAGCCCGAAAGCAGCACTCCTCCATGGCCTCTGCATCAGCTTCAGGTCCCAGGTTCCTGCCCTGTTTGAGTTCCTGTTCTGATTTTCTTTAATGATGAACAGTGATGTGGAAGTGTATGCCGAATAAACCCCTTCCTCCCCAGCTTGCTTTGGTCATGGTGTCATAGCAACAGCAACTCTAAGGCACTCTCCTTCCTGTTTCTACCATGTAGAGGCCAAGTGTTTCCCACACCCTGGACCTTATGGACATTGTAACTGGGGCTAGGGTTTGTTTCAGCTGCTACCCCAGAACTGATACAGACAGCCCAGGGAGCTGAGCTACCTTAAGTAAAGCATCTCTGGTATTCAGTGACCACCCCCCCCGCCCCCCCGTTCTGCTCCCATCCCCCCCCCCCCCCCACACACACACCCTGGGCCCGTAGCTCCTGAGCAGAAAGGGCAATCCAGCGTCCTGATAGTAGTCACTGAGCTTTTTAGGGAACAGATGACTAGTGGCTTCTCTGCTGTTCCCAGAGGGGTTCCACTGGCCAGCTCCCCACTATGGCTCTGATCGCCTGATCTCCATACACACCTCCTCCACCCGGCTCCTCCACTCTCAGCACATTGTGCTTGCATCAGGCTCATCTCTGCCCATCCTCACTTCCTTGAGACACCTATGCCCAGCCCAGTCGTGGCGGCCCTATTCTTGAGCTGGTTGTGCCTCGGCTCAGTAGAAGGGCTCTCTCTTGCCTGCTAACCATGCCTGGCTCCGGTATTCAACTCTCGCGACAGTCAAACTTATAGCCCCCGACCAACCCCTGTAACGGCTGTAAACTAGGAGGCTTTCATGCTCTCCACAGTGTAGCGCACCCTGCCCCCCTATACAATTCCTCCGGACTCTGCAGCTCCATAGAGCGTGTCCTTGGCACTACTCTCTGCCATACAGCCCTACCACCTCTGATGCCACTTGCTATGTAACCCTCACGCCTTAACCCCAACAATTGGCAGGGTGCCCCTGGCACCATACTAAACGCTCGGTCCTACCCTCTGGCCAGACTGTTTCACTACCCCCTGAAGCCCTGTCCCATCACTATCCGAACAGACCCAGTCCTGTAGCCCCGCCCAGGCCTCTCCCTAGCACTGAAGCCCCGCCTCCATCACGTCCCTTGCAGCCTCCAGGCCCCTCCCTGGTAGTGTGATAGTGCGAGCCCTGCTCCTCCTCTCGCTCTGCTGGACCCGTTCACCTGGCTCTCGCGGCCAAAATAGCTGAGCTCCTTGGGTTCCTGGCGCCGGAGCGGGATGTAGCTGAAAGCTGGCACCGCTGAGATGGGCAGAGGTCGGGGCTTGCCCCGCAGTGTGGAGGCAGTGATTTCCTCCTCCTCTTCCCCATCTTCCACTCCCCCCTCCTCCTCTTCCCTCTTTTCCTCTTTTTCTTTCGTATTGCCGGGGTCCATTGCCCGCTGTTCAGTCTTGGCCGGTCCCTCTGCCTAGGGAGCCCAGGCCTCAAGCATCAGCTTGTGGGGTTTCTGCGTCCCTCCCGGCGTTTGTGCTCAACCGTTGCCTGGCAACCGAGCCTTGCCCTCAGCATCCGCTGAGTGACGAAGTGTGTTCTTTGCCACCTCCTTCTAGGTCCTTCTCGTCACACCCTGGGAGAGACCTAGCAGCAGTTGTGTGTGGCTTTCCAGGTAGGAACAGCCTAAGCAACCACACCCATTCCGCTACATCTGCTTTCCTAGCGCAGTTTGTTCTAAGTCTCCGGGCACTTCATAGCTTTGCAGATCAGGACAGAAAGCTACCATGCCTCAGGATCCGACGTTACAGCCCCGAAACAAACAGCCCTGGGCCACAGGGAGATTATAGCTTGCAGGAATCAGTGACAAAGATGAGAAAGGTTGCGGAGGTTCAGGACAGCGCGATCCAGCAGAAACGTGAAGGCCACGTGTGTAACTCACATAATAGAAGGTTAACCGCACCGAAGAGTGGGCGGCACACATGAAGCCTCAACATGTGGTGGTAGCTGCATTTCAACTGTGGGCTGAGCGGATCACAGGAGCAGAGGAGAATGACTGTCACTAGGGTTTGAGGCAGCTCTGGACCCTCTCCCTCCTCAGCTACAGGAATCCCACTTCCTTCTTTCCCCTAGTCTCCCCTGGCAGATTGCCCGAGTGAAGCATGCGTCAGGAAAAAGGCCAGGAACTTTCCCACCATGAGCCAAAGTCTCCAGGGCATTAGTTTTTCTGGGAACCACTTAGTGAGGTAGACATCTCCCTGGAGCTTAGAGATGTGTAAAGAAAAGGGGACCATCTCCCTTCTCCCATGAGCAGAAGCTGTGAAAGCATATGGACATATCCCTGTCCACATGAAAATATTATCGAAACAAAACAAACCCTGTAATTTACTCTCAGCCTTTCCAAAAGCAGAGCAAGAGGGACCAGCTGGGGCCCATGAGACTTTGCAAGCCTTGCATAGATAAGGCACACACACCTGGGAAGGTGGAAGTGGCTGATACCAATTAGGATGAGAACTCAGTTTAGCCAGCATAGCCCAGACTGAAATAATTCCATTATAAATGGTCTATTCATGGTCATTCAAATGTAGCTCTGCTAGCTGCCATTTTAGTGATCACAAGGACTGAGAAGCAGGAGAAGCCATATCAGGCCCATGTGTTGACATGGGACCTGGAAATTGCAAAACACATAACAATAAGATTGGCATTTGATATGCAAGCTGATCAAATCCACATCACCACTGCAAGCATGTGGAGCTTGGTCATGCCCAGAGAGCACCTCAGAGGTTGCATGTGATCAGCATAGACATATGTTGTACCTGTATCTTTCCGTGGAATGAGGCAGCTCTTGAGTCCAATGTGAGGCTGAGGGTGTAAGAGAGGCTGTGAGACATGGACAAACAGCAGCAAGACAAACAGAACTTCCAACTATTGAGGTTTTAATTCCTTTAAAGATAAATTATGTGTGAACCATTGTGTATTTCAGGTACCTGAATGGAATTCAACAGAAAACAGATTCAAATGTATCTATGTGGTTAAGACCTTCGTATCTTAACTTGCAAAGACCCATGCCAAGAAGGGGAGGGGGGAGCATAAAAACTCTCTTCTAAAAGCAAGTTACTAGAATAGAGGAAAACTGGGTATTTGGGAATGAATGCACAGGGATCGGATCAGCATGCATTGCAAACTCACTGTTAAAGAATGTGCCACTTCTAGGTCCCAGCCCAACACACGTGACCTTCACTCTCAGAACTGCAACTTGTGTCTTGTTTCTTTACATGTCTGGCTCTGGGCTGTCATTCTGCACTTCCTTTTACACCACTCTGATCTATGTGGAAACTGTGCACGCTGATGGCTGTGTGCACTGCACGAAAGTGTTATGTACCGGGATCCTGTTGTCTGCAGGTCTCCAAAGACAGGCGTGAGCCAGTATTTCACAGAGGCACCATGAGGAGGTCAGGGATGCAGCCCCTACTGCAGAGGGCAGCCTGTGCTGTTTCTCCTGAGAGGCTCCGTTAGAAGCCATTGTGCTAACCCCAGGTGGGGAAGGAGTAATGAGAGGAGACTGCTGTCTGGTCACATTAGCTGTAGCTTCAGCACATCTTGGGTGGCAGACATGATATATTTATACTGATTCCTCATACACCCTCACTAAGGCTAGGAAAACCCATCTAGCTCAATAGATTGAAGACCAAACTGAGATGTAGGGAGGCTACATAACTGGGCACAGATAGTATAGCAACATAAACTCATTTAAGTGTCCCCATGTAATTGGGACTTTAATTCACAGCATCTAACATATCCTAAAGGTAATTGGCGTAAGCAAGCCTCTGCATTTGGTCTGTTCCTGATGGGCTTAAGGGGTCGGCCAGTATGCACCCTTGTTTGTGGCCCAGAGGAGGGCTGCCTGGCTGTGTTTCCCTGCAGATTTAGAGAGCATCATGAAGTCAAGCATACAGGGACTATTAATAAACACTGGTCTCTAAATCTGTGCCAAGGCCATAGGAAAAAATGAGGACTAATGAGTGAGAAGAAAGCCATTGTCCACCCAAACCATCTTATCTAAATCAGGACATGGGCAGGGTCCATGGTGAGTATGAACAAGCTTTAACTCAATAGATTTCCTGTCCTTGATGTTAAAAAATAAGGACATAAATGTGAGGGTATAGAAAGCCTGAGTGCCGCTGGCTTTTATAGTCTGCTGACTTACTGCACTGATCAAGTCCTTATGGTAACCTTAAGCATCAAACTTCTTTCTGCTTTATAGACAAATATAAAGTAATCAAAAGGAATGATAGAATTTGAAAAACATTTTTTGAAATATGTTTTGGCAACAGCTAGTCAAATAATGGAGCTAAGTCACAATCAACCTATTAGGGAAAGGTTAATGGAGGGGAGGGAGGGGAGGAGGGAGAGATGAGAATGAACCGAAACTGGCCTTAAACTACACTTTGGGTGTCACCTTCCACTCAAAGGGAATTACAGCAGACACAGGGACAGGTTAGATGACAGTAAATCAACAATTTTGACCATTCTGTGGGGTAACTGATTAATTTCTTCCGGTGGAGGAGGGGCAGTTGTAGCCATCAAGACTTCAGTGCTTCCTAGCTACAAAGAACCCGAGGACTTCGCACAATAAAGTGGACTCAGCAAAGGACCACAACGTTGTCCTGATGTGAAGCTGTAGAAAGCAATTATTAATTTTTTTACTTGAAATAGTGGCTGAATGGTTAGAAAAATGGTTATAAATGTGCACTGCAGTATTTGGAGCAAAATGATATAATAGCTTGGGTTTTCTAGAAGCACTCCAATAAAAAATAGATGGAACATGACTGAAAAATTATGGTAATTTGTCACGCTGAATAAAGGGACTCATGGATCCATTATACAATTGTTTCAGCTCTTATAGGTGTTCAAAATTTTTCCATAATAACAGTTAAAAACAGTGGGGTTACCAAGAGATATTGTTTCTTGCAAACACAGAGCCTGAAATATCAGTTCAGCCCACAGAGCATGTGTGGTATGTGCCACAGACTGGGGAGTCATTGGGAAGAGGTGTTTGTTTCTCTGAGACGTGAGATTCCAGGTTCATAAAGGCAAAGTTTCTTTTGATGGACTCCAACAGCCAAAGGACATTAGTATAAAGTTAGATTTTTCTGATTGGGGGTGTGTTGGGGAATGTTATTTTAAGGTGTGTTGCTTTTGTTTAGTTTGCATTTGTTTAACTCTGTGAAGCTGTGATTCTTTGCCTGTCTAAAACACCTGATGGTTTAATAAAGAGCTGAATGGCCAACAGCAAGGCAGAAGCAAGGATAGGCGGAGCCACCAGTCAGAAAGTAGAAATAGGAGAAAAGAGGAAGAAGAGGAGCAAGAGAGCAAGGAGATGAGAACATCAGGGGCCAGTCACCCAGCAAGCGATGGAGAAAGTAAAGAACGGTATACAGAAACAGAGGAAGCTAAAAGTCCAGAGGCAAAAGGTAGTTGGGATAACAAGTTAAGAAAAGTGGGCAAGAAGCAAGCCGAGCTAAGGTAAGGCACTCATAACTAAGAATAAACCTGTGTGTGTGATTTATCTGGGAGCTGGATGGTGGACGCCACCCCCACCCCAGAAAAATCAAAAGAGTAAAACATCACACAACAGGGGAGCAAAGGAAGCTGCACACTAGGGGAAACAGAGTCGTTGGTCAAGCAAGGAAAAGACAGTTCTTGTGGAACCTGGGAAAAGGTAGCAAGTCATCCAACCCAGTGAGGCTGGGGTACCAACTGAAGCAGAACAGCTTGTGAGGGAATGCTTACATGATGCTACAGCTGTGGACGGTCTAGCCTAGTCTTCCTAGTCCAGTGTCTGCTCAGAAAATTGAGGCCACTTCTGTGTCAGAGTAACCCATGTAGCCATATCCTACAGGCCACAGAGGGATGTCCCACATGGCTCCAGTCCTGCAGGCCATAGAGGGATGTCCTACGTGGCTACGGTCCTGGAGGTCACACAGGGATGTCCCATATGGCTCTGATCCTGTAGGCCACAGAGGGATGTCCCACATGGCTCCAATCCTGCAGGCCACAGAAAGATGTCCCGCATGGCCTGAATCCTGTAGGTCATGCAGGGATGTCCCATATGGCCCGGATCCTGTAGGTCATGCAGGGATGTCCCATATGGCCCGGATCCTGTAGGTCATGCAGGGATGTCCCACATGGCTCGGATCCTGTAGGTCATTCAGGGATGTCCCACATAGCCCGGATCCTGTAGGTCACACAGGGATGTCCCACATGGCTCGGATCCTGTAGGTCACACAGGGATGTCCCATATGGCTCCAGTCCTGTAGGTCATTCAGGGATGTCCCACATGGCCCGGATCCTGTAGGTCACACAGGGATGTCCCATATGGCTCCAGTCCTGTAGGTCATTCAGGGATGTCCCACATGACCCGGATCCTGTAGGTCACACAGGGATGTCCCATATGGCTCCAGTCCTGTAGGTCATTCAGGGATGTCCCACATGACCCGGATCCTGTAGGTCACACAGGGATGTCCCATATGGCTCCAGTCCTGTAGGTCATGCAGGGATGTCCCACATGACCCGGATCCTGTAGGTCACGCAGGGATGTCCCACATAGCCCGGATCCTGTAGGTCATGCAGGGATGTCCCACATGGCTCAGATCCTGTAGGTCACACAGGGATGTCCCTGAAAGACCCTCAAGGTGGAGGTCTTCAATGGAGTACCCCTAGACTCAATAACCAGGCCATCAGCTGCAACAAGCAAGAGGTTTATTTCTCAATTGTACAATTGGGTGCTGCAGCCTTTGGGAGACTGAGCACCCTGAGCATCCCAGCAAACAAGTTTTTAAAGGCAAAACCCACAAGTTTAACATGAATTATCATATAACATCCAGGATTGGTCTAGATTATCAAACCAGGGTTACAACAAGGGCAAAATTAACATAGTCCCACCTACACATGTGTCGGGGACCATCGCCCCAACATAGAAACTGGTGCTTTGCCCTAAGCATGTTCTCGGAGGCGCATGGAAGAATCAGACTCTACACCATCTTTGTCATTCAAGGGCAGCTCAGGACTTCCCGTCCTTCCAGCTCCACCCACGTTTATTCTCTACCCTTAACTCTGAATGCTCTCTCAACTCTTGAGTAATTCCCTATTCATCTTCCTTTTCCGGGGCACCTCCTCTCAGCCACACACCTGCACACCTTACCAGCTTTGGAGCCAGAAACCTCTTCCTGGACAATCTACAAGTCAATGAAGGCCGGAGTCAAGCCTTTCACCTTTTGTCTTTCTAAATTGCTAGCTTTCCAGCTACCAAGCTGTATTCAAGCCATGGCCGTCCGCCAGGCTGGCGGATAGCAGAGCCCACACACATGTTTTTCTTAACTGAGTGCTCTAGCTGCAACCTGTTTTGTCAACTAGTTGGTTTCCTAGTGGGTGGGAGGTAGGGGAACTGACTAGGGTTCAAGTAACAAGCTTGGTTTATCTTAGTGCCTTCCTGTATGGGTGTGCTTAATTTTTAGGGTTGGGGTCTTTCAGTCCCACATGGCCCGGATCCTATAGATCACACAGGGATATCCCACATGGCTCAGATCCTGGAGGTCACACAGAGATGTCCCACATGGCTCAGACCCTGCAGATTGCTGAAGAAGTCCACTTCATCCATTTGGTTTCAGACAGCACATTGACACTGTATCCTCAATGCTAATCACAAAGGCAGTTATCACAGGTCTATCATGGTAGCCCTGCGTGTTGTAAGCAGCAAATGGCTGTGTTCCCCATTAAAGTGCATTCCTTCATGAACCTGCACTATTAGCTGTGTGAAGCAGCTTATCTGACGAAGACGGTGTGTATACTGTTGACAGCAACAGCAGCCAGTGTTTACTGCTTTCTAGGTGCTGGGTTACAGCGCATATGCAGGCCTCCTTGTCCCACCACCTGAGTCTGAGAAATTCCCATTTGGGAAAATCTCAGCCTGTGTTCACTAAGTGAACTGATTTGCCTAGTTCACTACCACAAAGCCAAGATCTTCTCGATTTGCCATCCTCCAGCAAGTGAGCTGTAAGGTTATCTTTTAAAATAGGAACCTGATTGCTTCTTTGTTTCCCTAAAATTTACCCAAATCTGAATTTTCTCCTTCCTATATTTTTCTTTCTTCTGAAAAACACTTGCCCACAAATGCATCAACAAGCAAAGTTTGGAAGTTAGGATCCTTGTAATTCAAAGATCTCCCATCCATCAGACACCACTTCATCCCGGTGTAGTTCCCTTTCCTGTCTAGGCCTGGTCCAGGCAAAAAGATGCAGCAAACATAAGGAAAACTGACATTAGTTGTCATTACCCTTCCACTTCTGACCTTCTCCCTCAGTGTGCAACACACACGCACAAACACACATGCTCTGATCTCTCCCTCCTTTCCTTTCTTTCTCCCTCCCTCCCTCTCTCCTTCACACACACACACACACACACACACACACACACACACACACACACACAGAGGCATCTGCTGCTTTCATCCAGGTTACCGTGTACTCAGTCAATGCCATGAACTTTGCTGCCCCCTAGTGACAGCCTCAGAGACTAGCCCGGCAGCTTCCAGAGTCACCTGCCCAACAGCTTTCACCTATTTTCCTTTCTCTCCTTTGTAAATGTAAGAACATTAGACCTTATTTAAAATTGTGAAAGTTGCGGTACTTTGCGCTATTGCCTGTATCTGGTTGCTGCCACAGCAAACATAGATCAGAAGCACGGAGATTCAGTTTATAGAGACCTAGCCACGCGGTTTGCCAAATTTACGCCGCTTGGTGAAGCCAAAAGTATACTAACTAGCTTATTTTTATAACATACGCAAACACTCTCAAGATTAATCCGTTTTCAGCAGAGCCATGGCTAATTCTAGCTTCCTTCCCTGTGACTATCCCCTTTGCTTTGTACCAAGCACAGCAGCCAGGGTCCCTATGCCCCTGTTCCCTTTGAGACCTTTGCAGATAGGATTGACGTGTGCTCCCAGGGAGCCACTGCTCACCCTGGTATGTGTGAATATTGTACTAGTGTAGTCGGTGCAGATTTAACTTTCTTGGGCTAAGCCTTAACACGACTAGAATCCTTATAAGAAAATGTGAACACAGTCACACAGGAAGGCCACGTGAAGACCAGGATGCAGGGCCATGCACGGAAGCAGAAACACACAGACCTCAATGAGAAGATGTTCACGTGAAGAGGCAAAGACCCAGACACACCCCAATGGGAAGACAGTCATGTGAAAAGACAACAATGCGTGTACACACCACACACACACACACACAC
>JAQHUG010000093.1:6834884-6849347 GCA_028555095.1 Dicrostonyx torquatus
AAAAAAAAAAGTACATCCTTTAGCCAGTCCCATCGCTCCAGTGGGAAAAAAAGCAGACGGGCACATGCATTTGTTTACCTAAATCTGGGCAGAGAAACTGCTGTTCTGTTTCAAGGGTGGAGGGTGAACTGTCATCTTCACAGACCTCACAGCAACCCAAGCAACTTTAAAGACTAGAGTGGCGTTTTCTCCTCGTGTCATTACTCTTTGAACCAACACTATTAGCTGCGCGGAGCAGAGTGGGACAGATGCGGCAGCTAGGCCTGGGGAAGCCACTTCCGGTTCTACACATGGTGTGCTCGTTATGAAGACCGTGGTGTGTGGAACAGGCAAACTGCAGCTAAGCTGCAGCAAGATCTTAGGCTTCACAGGACACTGTTTAGTCCCAAGACTGGCTCCCTACCACAGCTCCCCGGATTGTGAGAGCTGCCGGGGAGTCTGTAGTAGTGAACCTCTCGCGTTTGATGAAATCTAAGGAGCTACGCAGCAGGACGCCCATGGGCAAAGACAAGAATACAGAGATGGGTCATTTGCCAACAACAAGGCCATACCACAGGGCCATTCCTGCTCAAGTCGAAGTTCTGCTGTTTGAGATCAAAATCAAAAGAAATTAAAGTTAGGCATCCCAGGTGACATAAAGCCACGCCAGCCACGTCTATATTCTCACCTTATAGAAAGCACACTCTAGGACGGAGGCCATGAAAAGCTGGGTCAGCTGTGCCAGGCTCACTCTATCCACAGACGACTCTTTACCTGAAAAAAATCAATTATTCAGCTTGAATTTTGGCATGCAAAATGAGGGATTATGATCATAAAACAATTTTCCCTCATAAGGTACGCACTTTTAAATAACACTAGAATCATGAGTCAATGTAAACAGCACCCAAGTACAACCCAAGTTACAAGGGTTAATTTTTTAACCATCTCACCTTGCAGCCGTTGAAGGAAAAAGGGACTGAATATTTTTGACATAAAATTGACGGGATGGCATCCAATCAGCGAGCAAGAATGAAGAAGCCTCAGTAGCATCCTTGGTGGAAAATAACGGAAATGAGAGAAGAGCACATTTTCCAGCTTCCTAAATAAAGCAGGGGCATTTGGCGGCAAATAATTTAGCTTTCCAAACGGTTCGATTAATTCAGAAATCTGACTAGGTGAAAATTTTTCTGACTGGCAAACAAAAGTCTCCGCAACGGCATCGAGGATGGGCTCGGAGCGAATCCACTTTCTACTGCAGTACGTCATCACGGTGCTGGTGACGTCGGGGTCCAGGGAGAGGCTCAGGGCAGCTATATGCCGCTCTAGCGCCTCCGTGAAAAACCTGTCACTGTATCCAAAATACACAAACGCCTCCAAGACCTTCCGCAGCTCTTCACCAGTGAAACGAGGAATGTATCTCACCATGTGCTTGCCCAATTTTCTTACCAGCGGGACTGCATGAGTCTGGTCCAGAGCCACTAGGGCGGTGAGCACATGGCTTATGGATTTAGGACTCAGGAAGGAAACTATCGAAAGGGAAAAGTTGTTTATTGTGTTTAAAAATGCCTGGTGTTTGTCCACTTTTTCAGGACAGGCCTGCAGAATTCTATAAACGGCCACGATATCCTCCGGGGCAAATGATTCCAAAGTTTTACTTTGCAGTTGACAAAGAACCAGTTCCAGTGTCTCACAGCCTGCACCTTGAAGTCTAACCAGGCTTTCCCCAAGAATACAAAGAAGGCGGACTTCCAAAATGCCTCTGTGGAGACGACTCTGGCATTCTGCCATCAAGGTCAACACCAGGCTACTTTGAGGATCCACAGGCAACATAACCAGAGATTGCAAAGCCGTCACCACAGCAACATCGGTCAGATGTGAGGGATCCCGCCCACACTGGAAGCACAGAGCCTGGAAGATGCTGTTTTCCAGTATTCCTTGCGGCAGCCTTTGCTCATAATCTCTTTCCCCGACCTCGCAAATCCTGTGTAAGGCTGCTGACGCCAACGTGACTGGCAGAGTGTCCAGTGTACTTAGGAAACTCAACACTTCATCGGGCGAGATGAAGCTGTTTAGTCGCCGGCAGAGTGTCTCTTCATCCTCGCGTGTAAGACTTCCCTCCGGCTGGTTCCATTCCTGTGCTTGAGAGAACCATGGCTCAGCAACTGGATGAAGGTCATTTCCATTTTGTGAATGGAAGTTTTTACAATAGGAATGATGGAATCTGACCCTGAACAGCTCAGGGTGTAGGGAACAAAACCAAACATGGAGACGATCTTTGACTACCTTTTGGACGTGACTGGCAGGATGAATTTTCAAAGCAGCCACAGCTCCAGGTATCAAAAAATCAGATATATGACAGAAGTTTCTTCGCAGGGTGATTAACGCCATGCCATCCGATTCACAACTCAGGACTTAGCATAAGAACAAAATAAAAACACCATGGTCAAATGTATTGAGAAAGACAATTAACATCAACGTTTACAAAACTAAGAATAAGCATCCCATGACAAAGACTAAAACACAAGAATCTCACGTGTGTGTGTGTGTGTGTGTGTGTGTGTGTGTGTGTGTGTACGGCAAGGTTTCAATAGTGCCGACCGGGGAAGACCCCCCCCCCCATCCACCCTTTCTCCTGGCCCTAACCTCCATATCTAATTGGCTGACACCCAACAATTTCACCTTAACTAGCTAGGCTACTGCAAATGGCCAGCACACCCTTCTAGGCAGAGTCACAAAGTTGTTTGTTTTTTTTTTAATGAACTCTGCCCTAAATCTAAATGTCCTGTGTCATAAGTGTACTAAGGATGTGCTAAGCATGCCCTTCTCCGGCTGCAGGGCCACACAATGTACTTTCATAAACGTTTCCTTTTCAAGGACCACGTTCTATGGATAAATGGGAGTCCACCAACAAGCACCTCCCTCAATAGGTAAAGTTGGCTGCTGAGAAACAGTTCCAGAACCCGGACAATCACATACATCGTTGTTACTTGGTGAGACTTTCACTTGGTGTGGTCGCTGCCCAGGCCCTGCATTAAGTCCTATCTACGGACTAGCTTACAGGAATTCAGTTCGTTTGATCGACGCTTTTCCAGCTAAGAAATTGCAGCACGGGGGATCTACCGTGCCCAGTTATGCTGTAAGCGAAAGAAAGGGCTGGAATTCAAAGTTTACCTCTAAACCTCGAGGCTCACGTGTTGGCAGAAGTATATATATATATTTCTATATATAAAACTATATATGTGTATATATATAAATATATGGTTTTTGTTGCTGTTGTTGTTTTGTTTTTTAAGGGAGGGGAGGAGCAGCCGGCAAAATTCAAACTCGGGGTACAGGGCTCCGCACTTGTTAAAACAATCACAGAAAAGCAAGCGGAGCGGGGCAACGGCAGAGGAAGGAGCCCAAGGGAACGCGACTGGGGGACCTGCGAGCGGCGATCGTGGCGGGAGGGCCGGGGAAACGCTTCCCCACGGAACTTACCGAGTGGATCCGAGCCCCGTCCGGACAGACGCGAAGCTCCCGAGCCGTGGGATCGTCCGCACCCTAACACCGTCCCCTACCCGGAGGACATCCCAAGACAAGCGGAGCGGCACCAAGGCACCGCCCACATCCGGCGCTCAGCGATTGGCCCAGGTCCACCGGCGGTTCCATCGGTGGTGCGTGAGGAGCATGCGCGGTCGGCGCCTAGGTACGCGTGCGCAGTGTCCCCAGGCGGTGTCCCGCGCGGGAGTCGGTGGCTGGAGGTACGCGTGGCTCCGGGAGTGGTGGGGAGCCGGGGCTTGCGCCTGCGCGCTGGGGAAGGCGTCCCGAAGTCGCCGGGGACTGGCAGGGTGCGGTGGGAGGAGGCTGCTTCGCCAACCTCTCCCCCCAACCCGGTCGGCCCCGCACGTGTCGCGTTACAAGTCACGCGTAGGTCCTGTCAGCTCTGCGACCCAGCGGATGTCACCTGTAAGCTCCGGTGTCCTGGCTCGCCGGCAGATAAGCCCCAAGAGCATACAGCTATGGTGGGCTCATTTCCTGCAAATTGACAGCCTTTCGGGGTTAGCCGCTAGATGGAATCCCACTCCCCTTTATGTTCTGGTTGTTGGTTATCTCCCAGGTGGGGCGTGGCTTAGAAATATCGTCCCCGTGTGCCGGTCCGTGTACACTAATAATTGCTGATTTCTATTTAGCGGTGGGAACTCTGATGACGGTCAGTGCTTTGAATAGGATCCAGCAGGAGAGAGGAGTCTCCCAATTTTAGGGGGACGCTGTACAGTTAGGGTTTTTTAAAAGGAAGAAATAAGAAGACCTTTGTAAGTGAGTGACACTGTGTTTGAACTTTGCTTGGGCCCTTCACCTTGCCATCCTTAATCATGCAGGTTACTACCCTACCTGCACGCGGGTGAGCAGAACTGAGGTTCACATCGCTCCCATACAAGTATGCACCTCTGAAAGACACTTGCAAGGTCCAAACGTAGCTGGAAATCGGGAGTGGATTTCTGAGCACCGCGGTTAAGGGTCTCTTTTCTGTATGCTTCCTGTCTTACTTCTCTCAATGCCAAGAAACAAGTGTAAAGATTGCTGTAAAATGAATACCTGCCAGTTACCTGCTCTATTAAATAGTATCCCCTTCTCCCCTTGGTGGTTTTTCAGTCTCACCCTCGATGACCTGAGGTGATGAGAAGGTTTTTGCTGCTGTACGCCACACAGCGAGGACAGGCGAAGGCCATCGCGGAAGAGATAAGTCAGCAGGCTGTGTTCCACGGGTTTTCTGCAGATCTTCACTGTGTTAGTGAGTCGGGAAAGGTAAGGGCAGCTGTGCCTGCGGATTTTCCTGTGCTTTGTGCTGTGAAATGAGCTCGGTATGCATCCTGCTCCACGGGGCCTTGAACTCACACTGTAGCCCAGGCAAAACTCAAACTTGGCAACATCCTGCCAACTAGCTGACATGTCTATGAGGTTCTGAAACAAATAGATACTATCTTAGACCTGGACGTAAACACTTGGATTAGGTTGGAAAATCTTAGAAACCGAAACAGATACTCGCTACCTGTAAACGGTAGCAGTGGTGTACGCTTCATTCATCAGCAAACATGAACGAAAACAGCGGTGTCCTTTGCACCTGGTCACAGGACTGGTCACTAGTGTTCTTGCAATAACTCAGCAAGAAGGAAGACAGGAAACTGGGCTTGGTTGCTTCTGTTTGCTTTGCCTTGCTCTTGCCGGTGTGTTAAATCACAGGTTCACACAATCCTGCATCCTGATTTGATCTCCTTGTTTTGTAGTATGACCTGAAGACAGAAACTGCACCTCTGGTAATGGTCGTGTCCACCACAGGAACTGGAGACCCACCCGACACAGCCCTCAAGTTTGTTAAAGAAATAAACGACAAGACACTACCCACAGACTTCTTTGCTCACCTGCGGTATGGATTATTGGGTAATGAGCTGTGCTTTGTTTTAATACTTGCAGTTATTGCTTTGATATAGAAATATATCTTTCAAAATCATGAAATATAATTGCATGTGTCTTTTATTTTTACATATATTATATCTATATAAAATAAAGAAATGTCAATGATTGTCTAGTTTATACTCTGCAAAGCAATTTTCTGATTCTTTCCTCCCCTCTGTCCTGGGTGTATCTGGGCATCAAACCCAGGACCTCACATGTTACCACTCAGCTACAGCTACACCCCCCAGCACTCTGCAGAACCTCTCCAGTAGCCATGGAATTTTCAGATTATTAGTGTCTAGGCCTCACTCCAAACCTAAGGTAGAATTCTTGAAGGAGCAAACAATTAGGATATTCAGTTGTTTAGGAAAACAGCAGGTCTCTAAAACTGAGTATGATCCCTAAGAACATAACTTCAGAACTGTGGTTTTCAGTCCCTAGTACATTGGAACCAGCTGGAGAGTCTTAATTAACAAAAGAATCCCTTTGTGTTCACTTGGCCTGCTAGAAGTGACTCCACAATTCAGAGGTGAGATTCTATTGTCTGTAGTTAGTAGCTCTTTGCCAATGGTCATATCCATCACATGTTAAGCATAATTTAAACAGGTTATAGTAAGGATCAGAAGGACCAGCAAGACGGCTGAGCAGGTTAAACAGCTTGCCACCAAACATGACAGTCTGATTTCAAAGCCAGTTGACCTATTTCTTCAGATTCCTGCATTGTTACATTAATTTATGGAAGCAGAAATGTTAAGTATGTGTATTTCCTTGACCGGATGCCAGTTTGCTTTGTTACTATCTGGTGCTTTCATGATGTACAGTAGAAGAGCATTGCATGCTTGGCATTGCTGAAGAAATAAGGAAATGTGGATCTATACATTATTTCTTCTGTATATGTTAGAGTACGGGATAGTATATAGACATTTTATTTCTCTGTTATGTTGTTGAGCCTTTGTATGCACTGAGTATTTGGGTTCTCTAGGATTGGGTGACTCAGAATACACATACTTCTGCAATGGAGGGAAAGTAATCGATAAACGACTTCAAGAGCTTGGAGCCCAGCATTTCTATGACACTGGACATGCCGATGACTGTGTAGGGTAAGAGCAATGCATGTCTGTTTCCAGTACACTCTCACATGGTGGTTTGTGAGCTTATAGATGTTTGGCTTGGGTTAGCACTGACAGTCATCTGAGAGCCTCATTATATCTCATCGTTTAGCCGGAACCCAGGAAGGTCAGATGAGTGGAGCCTGATTGGCTTGGCCTATGTTGTCACATCCCACATCCCCGCCTCAACCCCCAGTATCTGTAAAAGAGTCTCAGAGTATGAAAGTATTTGTAAGAGTGAGTGTTTTTCTGGCAACATTGGTATTGCCTGCATGTCTTTTCTTTGCCCTGCTCACAGGGGCCCTGTTAGCATCTCCTCTAGTGGAAGGAGCCCTCGGGCCGAGCATCACTGACCACTGCACATCTTGGCTGTCTCTTACCATCTTAATAGAGTGCACTGCCTCCCTTTTCTCTTTTTTCTTTTTGGAGCTCAGTATTTGAGCCTGTGCGCAGCCTTCCAAATCCACCTAACGTGTTTCTTTCCAGGTCTTCAGCACTGTTCTTTCACAGTCTGCTGTTTAACCTTTAACTATCATTATTATAGCCAGATGAAAGTACACATTTTTGTTTTCTATTTTGTTTTGTTTTGTTTTTGTTTTTAATTCTGTAAAAACACTGAATGAATTTCCAGTCAGCGTGTCAGTAAATGAGCTGGTGTAGAAATAATGATGTCATCGATGTCCCGCTCTTCCCGGTGCTCCTTTTCTGGGTGTGCAGGGACTTCTCATGTTCCCCCTCATCCTGCACAGTGCCCCAGCCTCCCGTGACTTCCTTCAGCTGCAGTGCTAGGAAAGGGTCCTGTCTGATGCACAGTTCCCTCACAGTGACAAAGTTCCGACATTTTCCTCATTACCTGCTCATCCTGCGGCTTTATTTTGAGCTATCTTTTTGTGAGCTTTGTTTATCTGTAAGATATAATGCTTGTATCGGTCTTTTAGGCTCATTTCTGTGGTGCTGCACATAGATCTCTTCAAAGGGTTTAGGGTCATGTGTTTGATCAAGTGTTAACATTCCTGAGTGTGTTTCAGTAGTTTCTCCGTCTAAAATGTTCAGCCTGACTGCTCTGTGCATCCAGAGTAAAGGTGTTTGGCTGAAGACTTTCTTGTCTGAAAAGCTGAGAATGCTCTTGCTCTTGTGTGCCTGGGTTGAAACCCTCCATTCCCACTTGACCAAGAGTCTTTACTCACTCATCTTTCTGTGCCTGAGATAGATAATTGTGGGATGCAGTGTGCAGATTCAGGCCACGGTAAGACAGACTGATGCTCACAGACCAGGACCATGCTTCTTCCCAGCGCGCACTGAGTAGGCATTGCTCCCTTCACAGTTACTGGTAGCATTGTCTATCTCTTTCTCAGTTGCGAGAGTGACGTTCATATGTAACTTACTGTTGAACTTGCTTTTGTGAGCTCCCCAGGGTAAATGCGCTCTGTAGCACCGAACTCCTAATGACTCAGTGCGCTCACACTCTGGGAAGATGGAGGTCTGAGATGAGCCTCCCAATAGTCACCTATCACAGTGATGAGGAGTTGATGCTGCCTTTCAGTTGAGATGAAAAGTGATTTCATTTCCTTCAGTGTCTGCCTCACATTATCTTGTCGATGCCCTCTCCTTAGCCACCGCTGTTCATGGTGTGTCAGGAACACTGTATCGGAAACACTGTGTCTGGAACATTGTGTCAGGAACATTGTGGCTGTGTTGTGCTTTGTTAGTCCTAACAACCTCTGCAAGTTAGGAGTACATGATTCCACTTTCCAAAAGAAAGAGAGGGAGGGAGGAGGAAGGAATTTTTTTTCCTGAGATTAACCTCTCTGGAAATCTAAAGAGGGGCGGGGGGGGGGAGAGAACGAGTGAGAGCGCATTTTAAAGGACACATTCATAGATCGATAGATAGGGAGGGAACCTATTTAGTTAGACATCTAGTTTTAATTTAGAATGATTTTTTTGTTTATATCTATAGGAGAAAGATCAGTAAATTTAATAGACAAAGCGAGGTGGTACCTTCGCCTGGTATAACGACCATTTATAACAGTGTTGCTAAGCTCTGTTCGTGTTATCATGTTTGAACACACCTGTAGAATGTTTGCTCCCTGGAATGAAGGCAGCCAGCTCTGAGGGCCGTTAGATTCCCATTATCTGGGTGAAATAGCTTCATTCTCAGCTTGTTTGCTTTGTACGTATGTTCAGTTGCGTGTTCAGTGCTAATCAGTGCAATGCTATGCTTTTGAAGATAATCACTTGTGTATTTTTTGAGTAGTCTCTAGTGCTTTTAGCAGTTGCATACAGTAGTCTGCCGAGTGGACAGGCTACTTGTTATTTCACCGTTGTGCTCAAATGGCCTTTGGTTTCTTCCCCTGTATTACGTAACAGTTTAGAGCTCGTGGTAGAGCCGTGGATTGCCGGACTCTGGGCTGCCCTCACAAAGCTCTTTAAGACGCTCGGAGAGCAAGAGGAGATGGGTGATGCGCTCCCACGGCCATCAGACACCCCCTCAGACACTGCTGTGGGGCCAGAGTTGCTACACGTCCAGTCGCAAGTTGAACTTCTGAGATTAGAGGATGCGGACAAAAAGGACCCTGAGGTTTGGGGACAAAATGAAGCAAACAGGAGTCAGACGAGTGTTTTGATTGAAGACTTTGAGTCCTCGCTCATCCGCTCAGTTCCCCCACTCTCACAAACTTCTCTGAGTATTCCAGCTTTGCCCCCTGAGTATTTGGAGGTGCATCTTCAGGAGTCGCCTGGCCAGGTGAGAGATTGACTTTATGATGCCACTCACGGTGAGTTCTTGCTTTGTGCTTGTTGGTGACATCAGGACCGAGGTCCAAGACTCGCAGACCGAGTGCAGCATCTCCGGCTATAACAACAGTTCTGCAGCGACCGTGCCATTGTGCTGGGCGCCATCTGTAGCTGCTTCTGTGAGGACTGCAGAGAAGAAAGCACTTACTCCCTGACCCTTCCAGCAAAGCTAGGCCCCTCTCTGTTACAAGGGCCTTGATGTTGCAGAAGTCTTATTTACATCTCTGACATAGCCTTGCATGGTGCTGCTCTCACTGTGTCTTTGATTTCAGTGGCTGAGTCTTCGGCCTGCTCACATCATCTCTCAGGTGCTCTGAGTTCATCCAGCCCTGAAAGATAGAACCTCGTCATCCCTTCTCGTCCATACTCCCCCAGCTTTTGTTGTCGGGCTCCCCGACTCTGCGTTTGCATTGCTGTCTGTGCTGCACGTCTGCCTTCCGTCTGTCACAGTGCAAAGGTCTCATCACCCGGATGGGTGTCCAGCTGCAGACTCCTGTCTTAGCAGCCTGCAGAAGCTTCTCTAGCACTAAATCTTCGAGAGCCAGGCTGTGAGATGCTCTTCTTGGCAGTTGTGTGTGGCTGGAGGGGTAAAAGTGGGAGTAAACAAAGTGAGATGCTGAGCTGTGGTCCATTCTCAGCAGAGGCCTCAACTTCCCTTGGGATTTTTGAAAAGCGGACTGGTTCTTAGTGATTGTCTGGTATGGGACACAGGCTGGGTTTCTGGCCATCATAGCCCTGGGATTTGGATTTCACTGAAAGGGAGGTGGCTGAAACAGGGTGTGACCGCTAAAGGGTGAGTCCTACTTACAGAGCTAGCTGAGGACTGAGCTGGTGCTGGTGGTCTTCAAAGGGTCACATTTCAGAGTCCACCCCCGACTGGGGCTTCAGCATCCGGCTCTGACTTGCTCCCAGCCTACCCATGTGTCCAGTTGTCTAAAGTTCGCTGGCTTTCTTTTGTTAAGATGTTTCCTATTTTTAAATATAATAAAATCAAGTTAGAAAAGGACCTGGAAGACATCACAAAGAACTAGGTTTCTGTGCAGTTTCCCAAGGCCTGTGCTCTCCTTACAGGGCCACTGGTCACAGGTACCTCTGAAATAACAAAAAGTAAGAGTGCCCTTCCTCCATCAGGCCTGCTCACCAGTAACTAGTCCCAGGGCTCTGCCTGTCTCGACTTCTTAGTGCTGGGGTGACAGATGGATGCCACCATGTCTGGACTTCTAATGCGGTTCTGAGGGTTGCATCCCATTGTTTCATCCCATTTGTTTCTCAAGGAGGAAAGCCGGGCATCTGTGACTTTGGAGGATCCAGTTTTTCAAGTCCCAATTTCAAAAGCTATTCAGCTGACTTCAGTTGATGCCGTGAAGACCACGCTGCTGTTGGAACTGGACATTTCTGTAAGTTGTTACGGAGTTCATTCTCAACACAGTTGTATCGTGAAGACACATGGGCCCTTTGGGTTTCTGGCAGGGCCTAGCCATTTTATTCCTGATCTATCATTTTCTTCAGAGCAGAGGTGAGATGACATGGCTGGCACTAACAGAGCAGAGTGCAGTACCTTGTCACAAGCCAGGAGCGAGCAGTGGGACCCAGGCAGCATTGCACCTGTGGCAGGCCAGCAGAGGAAGCTGTCACCTAGGATTAGCCACGAGGCAGAAATAAAGCTCAGACTAGATGGTCAGGAAAGCGGTCTTCCTGGCCTGTGGAGACTCTGGAAAGGTTCTGGAGAGTTGATAATAGAGAGCGTTTGCCTGTGGTGTCGGGGCTGTTTGAACCCCATCTGTGGGTCCATCTACATGTGCTCGCTAAAAGATGTTTCAGCCATTAAGTCAGCCCTTTATCTTAAAGAACGTCCCAAGAAGTAAAGTCCCAGGAAAATCAGAGAACTTCATGGTGTGTGTGAACATTCAGTAGGCGCTTCTGATAAAAAAGAAATGACAGCCATCAAACCTACTGTATTGTGTTTGTGCTAGTGAGAAAGTCCACGTTCTATTAAATGCAGTGGGATGTGGTGTGTGTGTGTGTGTGTGTGTGTGCGTGCGCGTGCACGCACGCGCACAGGCCTACAAGAGCTAGGAGGTAATGTTAGGAATGATCCTGGAATAATCTCCATCTCAGTCACTGAAGCAGCCAGACTCAGTCAAACCCGGAGCTCTCCTGGATGGCTGGGTGTGGGGTGTGGGGTGTGCATACCCTGTCTCCACCTCCAAAGGCTAGATTTTCAGGTGGGCACACACCCGGACAGCATTTATGTGAGTTCTGGGAATCTGAACTTTGCCCTGCAAATGCACTTGCTAGAGCTTTCAGCCCCCACCCCGTACCCCCTCGCATAGTTTTTTTGCTTTGTTTAAGATGGTGTCGCACTCTGAAGACCAGGCTGGCCTATGGCTCCCCAGTGATGGGCTCGAGGGTGTGCACCAGCACACACAGCACACCGTCCTTGGTCCTTTCTAGAATAGCTCCCAGTAAAAGTGTGTTTGTTGGATGAGTGGATTTACTCGGTTTCACCTTGGTCCTTCTCTAGAAAACTGAGTTTTCCCATCAACCTGGAGATTCCTTCAATGTGATCTGTCCAAACAGTGACTCCGAGGTCGAAGGTCTGCTTCACAGGCTGCAGCTAGCTGACAAACGAGCACACCGTGTCATCCTGACAATTAAGAGGGACACCAAGAAGAGGGGTAAGACTGCTGCTGTCTGTGACCACACACACATGCGTGAACACCAGCGACTCTGGTGCTGTGCTGCCTGTGACCACACACACACGTGCATGACCACCAGCAACTCAGGTGCTGGCTGCTCCTCGGTGCTGCCTGTGACCACACACGCACATGCATGACCACCAGCAACTCCGGTGCTGGCTGCTTCTCGATGCTGCCTGTGACCACACACACACATGCATGAGCACCAGCAACTCCAGTGCTGGCCGCTTCTCTATGCTGCTCTTGTTTGGAGTGAGCAGTGTGGCGATGGACACTAGTGGGTGTGGAAGGAGCCCAGAGCCTGTGTGTGAAATTCCCATTGTGTTTACTTCTCATAGTCACATGTTATTATGTAAAAATAATTTGCTATAAATAAGAAAAGTTGTTTTATTACTTAAAATATTAATGTTACTTGCACATAATCTCAAACTTATTCAGTTCCTGTTTTTTAAAAAGAGTTATTTTTATTTTGGTGTGTGTGCACGTGGTGTGTGTGTGTGTGTGTGTGTGTGTGTGTGTGTACCACATTGTGCTGGTGCCTGGTTGAGGCCAGAAAGGGGTGCTGGAACTGAAGTGAGGTCCTCTAGAAGAAGGACCATACAGGCAGAAGAATAGCTGGCATGCTTAATAACTGAGCCACTGAGTTACTTTTAATTTTCCTGGAACATGGTCATCGTTTTCCATTGTTTAGATAATTGTCTTTTATTTGGTACATTTTGAATTTATCATTCTTTTACCTTTGTGATGCAGCTGTTTCTTCCTGACATATTTGTTTCTGCCAGTGTCTTCTTGAACATTGCCTCAACACGGAACGCGGTAGCTCTGGGAAGTGTCTCAGCTAGCTTTATTTTGTTGAATGCAGAACTGTGCAGAATTGTTCTAACGATGTGTTGGTGGCTGTGTCTTTTCTCTGCCCTGACCCTTCTGCCTCATCTGCCAGGAGCTGCTGTGCCCCAGCATGTGCCTGAGGGCCGTTCCCTCCAGTTCATCCTCACCTGGTGTCTGGAAATACGGGCAATTCCTAAAAAGGTATTTCTCTTTGTTCCTGTGAGTGACTCAGAAGATGGGCAGCTCCGTGTTTAAGACTTGGATGAGCCTGATACCTGCCCCTTAGAGCTGTAAGAGATAGTTAGGTGTCTTTCTCATATCATGGAAACGGATCTCCTTCAGCTGCCTCCTCACCTGAAACAGAGGACAGCCTGGGCTGCCCTGCACCCCTCTCCTCCATGACAGGACTCTTCTGAGAGAGTGCAGGGCTCCCACCCCTCTCCATCAATCACCTGCTGTGTGACTGCAGGTCTGTGTAGTGCTGCTCCCTTACTGCTGAGTGGGAGTCTTTGGGAGGAGGAGGGGTTTGGCAGCAGCTGTTGATGTGGAGAGGGGTTTTAGAATGGACTGAGCCACTAGAGGTCAGTATTACATCAGGAACTGTATTTAAAATGCTTGCAGCTATTTTTTTCCTAAACATTCTTTGAATAGCTGCAGTTCTCTAAACTGCTGTGCTGGACTGAAATTGTCTTAGCAGACGAACAGTGCTAATTAAAGATGGGCTTCTGTCTCCCGTTGAGCGGGTGCCTACGCACTGCTGGTCCTGGGAAGTAAACCACCTTAGAGTCTTAGACACAGAATTCATTTTGATGAGAACTTCTTACATTTAATTAATTCAGTTTGGCTTTAACTTTACCAAATTTTTAAGTTTTACAAAGTATATGTAAATATATTTTCTTTACTATACAAAATATGCTGTGTTAAAAATATCTGTATGGATGTGACATAGGATGTCAGTTTTATAATCACACCCTTGGAGTTTAATTCTGGAATCTAATTCTTGTTCCACATCACATCCATGTTCTGGTGTAGAAAGACTGAGGGTGTTTGTAATGTATGCATCATATTCACTGGCTTGATCATGAACATGTTTGGAGATTTTCCATGGTGGAGGAAATGTCTAAATAGAAATTTCCATACTATGATAGTCTTTGCACACATGTTTGGAACATATGTGTAAAATAAATTTTTTCGAATATATTTGATATTTCAAATTATTTATGCTTTAAAGCCTTGAAACGTTTTCTGCTGTTTCAGCATGTTCTCTTCTGTTTCTTAGTCATTCATTCGAGACAGGGTCTCACCATATAGCTGTGACTGGCTTGAATTCACAGAGCTGCTCATGGCTGGCCTCTCTCCTTAGGCGTTTCTGCGCGCCCTGGTGGACTGCACCAGCAGTGCAGCTGAAAAGCGGAGGCTGCAGGAGCTGTGCAGTAAACAGGGAGCAGCAGATTACAACCGCTTCGTCCGCGATGCCAGCGTCTGCCTGCTGGACCTCCTCCTCGCCTTCCCGTCCTGCCACCCTCCCCTCAGCCTGCTGCTGGGTGAGTTGTTCCTGCCCTGGCACCAGTAAAGGAGGCTGGCCGTTGGTGCCCCACTGTGGGTTTTGTGCAGATACA
>JAQHUG010000093.1:6851605-6882246 GCA_028555095.1 Dicrostonyx torquatus
ACAGTGTAGGCATAGTGTAGACACGGTGTAGGCACCATGTAGGCACAGCACAGTGCAATCTGAAGAGCCCAGGGCTTCTGTACCCTGGGCATTCACAGTTTGTACCTGATGATTCATCAGGTCTCACCATCCCTGGGCAGCAGAGGAGCATGAATGAGTGAGTGCTGGCCTGAGCCTTCCTATGCCCTGCCCCTGCCCCTGCCCCTGCAGCAGGCGTGCCTGTGGGAGCGAGTTCACCCTCTGTTTCTTACATAGTACAGCGTGGACTGAGGTTGTCTCCTGGTGGTTCTGAACTTGGTGGTTTCTTCCCTTTCACACCTGTCAGCTTTGTAAATAATGCCCAGTGCATTTGTCCTTTGTCGTTGCCACTGTAATAAATTCAATCAGGTAAATACCGAGTGGGGAATCTTGAAGGAAGAGCCGTGGGGCATCTCGCTTCCTACAAACCTGACTGAAATGTTGAAGACGAGTAGGGTTAAGATGGCTCTTGTCTAGGGTGGTGTCAAGGTGGATTGGAGCCCGTTCTCCCAGCACAGTGAGACAGCATCATCTGTCCCTGACGGAATCTCCAGAACTTGCCTGTGTCTTTGCAGCTCGAGCTTACTCCATCCCGACAAGCTTCACTTCGTGTTTAACATCCTAGAGTGTCCGTCCCCCACCACAGCGGCCGCACCACGGAAGGGGGTGTGCACAGGCTGGTTGGCCACATTGGTCGCGCCATTTCTTCAGCCAAACACGGAAGCTCCGCACACAGACCATCCTGATGCCCTGGCTCCTGAGGTACTAGGACGGTGTGACCTCAGCTCGGCCGGAGCTCAGCTCTCACCTGACTGGAACACTGGGCTCATGTGTTAAACATGCAGCTGTTGTTGGTCTGTTGTTGCTCCTCGTGTATGTAGAAAAGAATGCATTTTCTGTGGCTGGTCTTGTCTGTGAAGGGCAGTGATGTCTCCTAGTCCTGTGTCCCTCCTGGGTAGTTGTATGATCTTACTATGTATCTTGATCATAGCTACTCTCCACCCCCTACTCCAGCTTCTTCCAGGACATACTTGCAAAACAAGCTTTTCCTCCTTCTTCTGTCGCGTGAGACGTGTTCAAGGCTTTAGTCAGGTCTGGTGCTGCTGTGTGACCAAGTGATGCCTCTCTGAGAGGAGTTGACACATACGCACCCTCACGAGCTCAGTTACGTGCTCGTCCGTGTTCGCCTGGGTTGTCTTTGCACTCACCAAAGCCGGTTCAATGTTCCAGATATTGATCTCTCCTCGAGCAACACATTCTTTCCGCTTACCAGCTGACGCTTCGGCCCCCATCATAATGGTGGGTCCAGGAACTGGCGTAGCACCCTTCATTGGCTTCCTCCAGCACAGGTGTGTGCTCTTTGTCCTCGGGTGGAGACAGATCACAGTTTGCTCTCCAGGCATGTTAGAACAGTGGGTGTTGGTCGTAAAAGTTTTACTTTAAAAAGTTTTCACCAAATATCAGGTGCTGTAGTTATTTGTCCCTTTGAGGAAGGTGTTTCTCAGTCTCCACTCCAAGTCTGGAGCTTCCCTGTGTATGGTGACATTTCTAGCTGTCACTCTGCATGTTCATCTGTGCTGTGGGAAGAATTTAAGGCACACCTTTGTGCTGTGGTGGGTCAGTCGTCACAGGTACACATGTAGCGGCTGTCTAAAGCGAGCCCAGACTAGAAGTGGCCTAGTGGGTGTCTAGAAGAGCGATGTGGTAGAGCAGACTGATCTGGCTTCTCTCTTGTTCCTCAAGCTCTGCTCTTCGGGCCCTGACTCACCGCCTGTGGTGACAGTGACTAAGCTGTCAACTCCCTCGGGCTGTGCTCACCGTCCATTGGCTCCTCTGTTTGAGCTGATGCTGAGACAGCACAATGCTGAAGTGTGTGGTGAAGCAAATCACATACTCCATTGTAGACAGAAGTTTCTGTCACACCTGGTCCCTCAGCCATTCAGTCACAAACACACAGTGCTTATCTTAATTATAAACTGGCCTATTAGCTCAGTGTTATTATTATTAACTAACTCTTACAACTTAAATTAACCCATAATTCTTATCTATGTTTACCCATGTGGCTTGGTACCTCAATCGGTGTAACATTCTCATCTTACTTCCTCTGCGTCTCAGTGGCGACTGCAGACTGAGCATTTCCTCTTCCCAGAATTCTCCTGTCCTGGTCACCCCACCTATACTTCCTGCCTGGCTACTGGCCAATCAGTGCTTTATTAAACCAATACAAGTAACAAATTTATACAGTGTACAAGGACACTTATCTCCCAGCACTTCGTGACCTGGAACCAAAGAGAGGGTATGGCAAGGGTCACATCCCCGGTTAGCTAGAGGTTGTCCAGTGTGCTCTACCTCTTAAACATTCTGCCACCTACCAGATCTCCTCTCAGAACCAAGCCTTTAGCATCTGAAGTTCCGAGAGTTACTCTCTAAAGGAGTACTGGTGTGCAGTTTTTTAGGATGTCTGCTTAGTGTGAACAAGAGCCCAGGATCAGTCCTGAGTGCTATGGCACAAAATCCCAGATAACACCCAGACATAGCAAGTGCTGCTACAGTGTAAAGCTGGCTTTTACAGACCTGTTGGTTAGCGATCTTTCCTGATATTAGTTCATGTGCTCACTATATCAAACATTTCCTTTTTGTCTTAGAGAGAAACTCCAAGAACAACACCCAGATGGAAATTTTGGAGCAATGTGGCTGTTTTTTGGCTGCAGACATAAGGACAGAGACTATTTGTTCAGGTACAAATGTGTCTGTTGTATCTGGACAGTTATAATGTTCAGACTTTGTCATCTTTAAGCCACCACCTTTCTGTGACCGTGCTATGTTATGTCGCAGAGAGGAGCTCAGGCGTTTCCTCAAGATTGGGGTCTTAACTCACCTGAAGGTCTCCTTCTCAAGAGATGCCCCACCAGAGGGGGAGGAGGCCCCAGCAAAGTATGTGCAGGACAACCTCCAGCGTCACAGCCAGCAGGTGGCCAGGACCCTCCTTCAGGAGAATGGCTACATTTACGTGTGTGGGTACGTGGCCAGGTGGAAAAGGCAGCTGCTGCTGCTGTGGATGGATCGAGGGGCCAGGGAAGAGTGTGTGACAGTCACTGAGTTTTCACCTCCCTCACACATAAGCACACGGCGAATAATTAAGTCTAGCACACACTTAACAGCCAGAGTTTCTTTTCAGGGAAGCAGTGGTGAGTGCTGGCCCTTGCCCTGGAGAATGCTTTACTCTGGGTACATGTTTTTAGCATCTGAAAATTCATGTTAAAACCTAGTCACACCAGGCAGTGGTGGCGCACACCTTTAATCCCAACTTTTAGGAGGCAGAGGCAGGCAGATCTCTTGAGTTCAAGGCCAGCCTGGTCTACAGAGTGAGTTCCAGGACAGCCAAGGTGGTTACACAGAGAACCTGTCTCAAAAGAAAATTTCAGTCACTTAAATTGGAATCTCACAGGGATTTTGTTGTATAGAAAGTGTTTGTGACTTGCAGCACTAAGCCAACAAGAGGAAAGTAGGATTTGACTCTGAGAATGCCCCTCATATTAGCATCCTTTTCCTGTAGGGCCGTTTGTGGGGTCAGGTAGGCAGGAGATTTGGGTCACTCTCATCACTAAGCTTTATGTACATCCGTGGCGGTGTCTGTCATACAAACTCAAAGGCGCCACGTAGAAACTACATTTCAAAACTTGACTCTAAAACTTTCAGCTAGATAAAAGGAACTTTTGAAATAAGAAATCTTACTTTTATCCTAAGACAGCCTGAGCCTTTGCTATCTTCAGTTAGCCAAGCTTTTCTGGGGCTTTTTAGCTATGATGCCGAAGATGAAATCCTGACTGATTTAGCTTTTCAAGGCTGTTTCTGGCTGTGCAGATGATTTCATGACCCTGTTAGTTTCTGGCTCTCACCTGAAGAACACTACAGACTCCACACACTGTTGGTTTGTTTTAATCTAGCTTTTGTTGGAGTTCTTGATCTCCGTGTTTGCAGTGCGCATCTTGGTCTCATTGAGACTGAAGTGTTAACCTGTAAGTAGCAGGAGCCCATTGTGGAGCTAACGTGGGTGTCTCCAGACTCTTCAGTCCTCCCCTGCATAGCCCCTTCCAGTCACCGAGTCCTTCCTAGAGAACACGAGTGGCTTCAGAGATAAAGACTTAAATGAAGAAGCACGCTTAAAAGAAATCCCACACTAGCTCAGCATTGAGAAATAGATGGTTATTTGGGGGTAAACTCACAAATCAGAATCCTCTGCTAGAATGGAGAACAGAAACTGAATCCAGAAAGAGTGGAAGCATGCTCTACATTGGCTTATATAGTATAAGAGGCCACGCCCCAATGGGCGGGTAACCATTGGCTGTAAGACAGCACTTAGTCACTAGTGAAGCAGGCAGGAGCAGAGAATACTGAGGGAGGAAGAACCTGTCGAGGCCAGCTGTGTGTCAAATGAGGTAAAGGAGAAAGGACCTGTAGATGTGGCAGAGGGTCGGCCCATGGGCACCGATGCTCTGGAGTGGTTGAGGCAAAGATGAGGAACGAGAAAGATGGCTCAGTTTCCCTCCGGGTGGTCAACTGACAGGACGGGCCATATTCTACACATCACGTCCTGGCTTCGTGTCTTCATCCAAACGTTGGAGCACCTGCTGAGTGCTTGTAGTGTTCGGGCATTGGGAGATACACGGAGAAGTGAGGCCCCTGCCTGACCTCAGCAGCCATTGTGGGAGAGGCCTGGAAGCAGTGCTTCATTAACATGGAGTTAGCAAGGGACAGTGACACACAAGGTGGTGCCTCTCCTGCCTTCAAGAGCTAAGACCTGTCCTTGGTGAAGGGTCTCTCACTTCATGTGCTTGGGAGGATGAAAGCATGCAGGTCTACTGTGCGCTGTGGGAGAGGGAAGGGGTCAGACAGGTGGTCCAGAGCTAGACTTCCCTCCCCGGGCTGCTCTAGGGGGGATGGTAAGCCATAGAGCCATGTGGCCAGCTCTATTTAGAGTGGTCACCCTGGATGAAGACTTGGCCTAGTGAAGCTGGATATCTGTGGAAAACATTCTGAGAAATGAGCAGAAAGCAAAGATGTCAGGGTTATTGGGAACTAGGTATTGATTAATTAATAAAGAGGATTTGGTTTTAAAAAGAATTCCTGTTTGGTAAAGCATGCTGTTTTGTTTTCTAGAGATGCCAAGAATATGGCTAAAGATGTGAACGACACCCTTGTAGAAATCGTAAGCAAAGAGGCTGGAGTGAGCAAGCTGGAGGCCATGAAAACACTAGCAGCGTTAAAGCAAGAGAAGCGATACCTCCAGGATATTTGGTCATAAATTTTCCCCTTAAAATGCCAAGACAATTTTACTGAAGCTGAGTGTAAAATTTTTTGACTATTTTTTGAAGGAGGTTGGGTAGGAAACAGATAACTCAAGAGTCTGGTGCAGTCCCTCAGGTGGTCTCCCACTCCCCCTGTGGCCCAGCACTGCACTGTGAGGGTGGAGAGGAAGCTCTCATTGCATGTGGGCCCCACAGGAGGACAGGTAGCCGATGGCTCGTCTACGCCTGCGCACATCATGCAAAACTGTGGACATGTTATCTCTCTATGCAGAATACACAATATTCATACCGGTAATATTTAAATTAGATGTAAAGCATACTTTTTAGGTGTTTATATAATTATTTAATTGTGGTTTATTATCAAAATTATATTTCTGATAAAATATTTTAATTTTATGGTCATCCTTATAAGTGTTTTATGCTAGTAGAAATCTATTTGAAACCGTACTCTGCCTTTCTCTTCCTGATGATTTGCAATGCCCTGTAGCTCAGGCGTTTGCATGTTCCCAGGAGACACATGTGCACATTGCAGTCCTGCCGTGCACCCTGTCCTCATAGATTCCTGTCCAGTTGGGGTTTCCCAAAACTGATTTTATTTCTGTGATACACTCAGATTGTATCCTAGCCTTAAAATACTCTAGCTAGATTTCTGATTCCAGATTCTCTGGAAAGGTATGAAAATAAAGCATGTGAAAGGGCTCTGTAGCAGTTGTGTGTTGTTGCTGGGACACAGCGACTTAAGGAGGGTGTTGTACCTCAGTCTGGTGTGCAGTGCACGACGGTGGGGAGCTCATGGTGGCAGAAGCTGGAGGCAGTGGTCACGGCACGTCCACAGTCAAGGAGAAGACTGCCTGTGCCTAGCTATCTCTTTTCATACACTCTGGAGCCCCACCCATGACACAGGTCTGCCAAAATTTAGCGTGGGTCTTTCCACTGCTGTTAGCCCAACCCGATAACCCCTCACAGGCTCACCCAGGGACGTGACTCCAAACTGTCCTAGGTCCTGTCAGCTGGCTCAGTATAACTAGCACAGGTTTAATAAACTTTCTCCATCTTGTATATTGTCTTACTTAATAGTTCAACATTTGAAACCAATCCATGTCAGGTAAAGTGTTCCTTGGTTGTCGTGAGATTTAAAGATCTGAAAAACCATTCTCAACCTTGGTGAGAAATTGTGGCTTTTTCTACTTTTCTCATCTTACATAGTGTATTTTCACTATTGAATATTTTATGTGCAATTAATAAAACGGAGGTTAGGAAAACACCACTAAATACTGTTATGTACCTTGTGACATTTGGGGGTTGTATGCATCAGTCACAGTAAGCTGAGGCAAAACAGAAAGGCAGTTATGGCACGGTGCCCTCAGTTATGGTACGGTGCCCAGCTGCCCCTTTGCTGTAGAACGCATGATCACAAACTGACAACTCCAAAGGCAAAACTGAGCAACAGTCCGCTATAGCTGCTCTTGAAAACAATCAAGTCTAAATCTCTGTATAGGATACCTAGGCTCCCTCTGGGTCCTGTGAGGTAAGAGATCTGGGTTTTCTGTTACCCAGTGCTCCCCACAGCCTTGTTGGCTGGTGATAATGAGATACAACCACACAGATTTTTTTTAACAGTAAGGGATAAAACTTGAGCACCCTGCTGTGTGAGCTCAGTGAAATCCCAGCGCTGGTTCTAGGTGCCCCACCTTGGAGGAAGTGTGCCCCAGCCTGAGACCCTGCTGGCCTTGCTGTTGGGCTTTCTGAATGAGTGGTACTCTGGGCCAGAAGGCAGACAGTGCCATCTTATTCACCATATCCCAAGCCTTGCTGGAGTCTTAGACCTCGTTTAGGGAAGGGTGAGTTATGCTGTAAACTGTCCAGGGCAGTTTGGTGTTAGTGAAGGACCTTTTGTAACCTGTTAATCCCATAATCGCAGCACAGACTGAAGTGCATCGTAAAGACTCAGTTTCCATCTCTGCTCATTGACTTTTGTGGTGGCACCAACACAAGCTCTCATGTCTAGTTAAACTAGAGCCAAGGGGCTTACTGTGGCTCTTGTCATGGAGATTGAATGGAAAGGCTCTTTCCTCAGCTTCCCTAGTGGGATTACAGGTGTATGTGTGTCACCAAATCTGCTCTCATGTTCAGTGTTTGCATAAAATGTGATTGTAACAAGCAGTTCAAGTAGAGGTTGTTCGTCAGACACACCGGCTGCCATTCCGTGTCATAGCGCAGTGGAAAATACACAAAGACCGCACCATGCCAACCAAAAGAAATCGGGTTTAGGCGAGATAAAAGGCAGTGCATAGCAGAAATCCTACTAGAGACATTTTCCCAGGAATTTCAGTCAGTGAGAGAACCCGGCTTATTAATTGAAGACGGTAAGGTGTAGTTCATTGAGATGCAGTGGAAATTTGCCTTCTTTTTAACTAATTAGTGATTTTTAAGAATCAGCTACTTCTGGTCATTTTAAAATTTAACAGTTATTTTTGCCTTTTAGCTAGCATCGTTCTATAAACATCAATGAAGTTCAATAAAAGGAAACTCCCACTTTCTATGTTCCCATTATGCATGTGTCTCATTATACAACTACACTGAAAACCAGAGGATGGTGATTAACCAAGTGTGTTCAGTACCAGATGTTTTGAGTCAAAGAGAAGACCCATGGAAGGTTCCGAAGGAAGAACCTTCTGCTAGACAGGAGGAGGGTTTAATTAAGAATGAGTGTTAGAAAACAAGAACATTTAAAGATTCACTATTGCCGTCACCCACTGTTTCCTACGTTTAAGTACTGAAACTAGAACACAGCACATTCTTTTCACTGTTTCCATCTTAAAGTGCCTCTCCTTAAATACTCAGGATCTCACACTGCTTAGAAATGCTCTAGTGTGAGGCTGAGAAATGGTGTTTTGTGGCTGACGGCACAGAACAAGAAACAGAAAACAAAGGGGCTTTGGCTCATAGTATCACAGTCTACTTTTCCAGAGATTGTTGAATATTTATCAATATTGGTGATTTATTTAGCATTTTAACACAAATATGAATTCTTACTGTGGTTCATTCAATTAAGACATGTGATACACAAACAATACAATAAAAAATGGGGCATAGACCTAAACAGAGAAATCTAAAATGGCTGAAAAACATTTAAGGAAATGCTCAACATCCTTAGCCTTCAGAGAAATGCAAATCAAAACAACTCTAAGATTCCATCTTACACCTGTAAGAATGGCCAAGATCAAAAACACTGATGACAACTTATGTTGGAGAGGTTGTAGGGTAAAGGGAACACTTCTGAATTGCTGGTGGGAATGCAAGCTAGTACAGCCCCTTTGGATGTCAGTGTAGCAACTTCTCAGAAAAATTAGGAAACAACCTTCCTCAAGTCCTAATAATACCACTTTTGGGTATATATCCTAAGGATGCTCAATAGTACCACAAGGACATGTGCTCAACTATGTTCATAGCAGCATTGTTTGTCATAGTCAGAACCAGGGAACAACCTAATTGCCCCTCGACCTAAGAATGGATAAGGAAAATGTACTTTTACACAATGGAGTACTACACAGCAGGGAAAAAAATGACATCTTAACATTTGTGGACAAATAGATGGAGTTAGAAAACATCATATTGAGTGAAATAAGCCAGACCCAGAAAGACAAATATCATATGTACTCACTCATAAGTGGCTTTTAGACATAAAGCAATGGAAAACTAGCCTACAATTCACAATCCTAGAGAACCTAGACAACAATGAGGACCCTAAGAGAGACATACATGGATCTAATCTACATGGAAAGTAGAAAAAGACAAGATCTCCTAAGTAAATTGGGAGCATGGGGACCATGAAAGAGGGTAGCAGGAGAGAGGAGGGGAAGGGAAGGGAGCAGAGAAAAAAATAAAAACATAAATAAAAAATGTTTTAAAAAGATTTTCTTGGAGAGATTAGCTAAGGGGGAAAGCCCTTCCCTATGGTAGGAGGCCACTTTCCCAGAGACCCAAGAGGAGAGCTATCGCTTTATGCGGGCTCACCTTCATGTCTGCTGAATGCATCTGTCCTTTTGCTGTTGTGACTGCTATTGCTACCACTACTGCCACTGCTGACACCATCCTCCACCCACTCCTACAAGAACCCAAACCTTTGCCCTTCCAACATGAAGACCATAGCTCTGGCTTTCAGTGCCAGGTTCAGACTGGAATGTAGGAGAAAAATGCTCATGTTCGTGTACACACACATAATTAAAAATAGAATAAATATTTTATTTAAAAAGCCATACGGTACATCGAGCTCTCCACGTCCGAGAAAACTAGCCAGCATGCACAGTGCACACGCTGTGCTTCTGTTCTCAAGGTCGCGATGGCTTCCCCAGCAAGCACTACCTGGAGGAGCTCCCATTTTGTTAATGGGTGTACTCTGAGTTTGGAAGAATGCTTGGTGTATACAAGAAGGACATTTTCTTAATTCCCCTCAGCCCTTGATTCACAGCACTTTACTCAGCACGCTTCTCAGCTTTAACTCATATTCCACAGGCTACCGTCGGAAAGAGCAAGTTCTCCAGGGGAGAATTCATGTTTCGTGTTTGGGGATATTTGATCATACCATGAGCCCGGAGATTGCCTCATGTAAATAAAATCAACTACAGGTTGAGAAAGGGAGCCAGCAAACAGTTGACTGGAAGTAACCGTAGAGAGTGACTGGAAGAGAGGAAGTTGGGAGGTGGGGGCGGGAGGAAAAAGTAGAAGGGTGGTCCGGTTGGGAGAGATTTTTGTTTCAGACGGGTTAGAAGAGAATGTTCTTTCTGAGATGATCACAGCAGAGGAGGAAAACCAGCAGCTGCTTTCTCTCCTTCTCTGAGGAGGAAGGCCAGCGGCTGTTTTCTCTACTTCTCTGAGATAGAAGGTTTTCATCCCAGCATCTGACTCCCAAGACTTTATTGGTAAAATAAAAAGATAGAGACTTAGACTACCTGGCGGCGTCTGATGCAGCTCTAACAGCAGAGAGGCACAGTCAGCGTCTCAGGCCGCGATAAAAGCAGGTGTAGCCACTTTTTTTTTGTTTTTTGTTAAAAAACAAAACAAAAAACACCAGCTTCTATTTTTTCTGATTTAACAAAAGGCCCTGACTCCACTGTGGATCAGAGCACTTAAACCCAGCCTTTATTTGGAGCATGTCTACGTGTTACTAAGAACTTTTTGTTTCTGTATTTCCAAGAGAAATGAAATGAGTAGGCTTTCTTTTTACTGAGTATTTTCTCAATGAGATATGAGTGACCTTCTGACTCCTGACCTACTGCCGCTGAGGGATGCTGCCACATGCACACATGCTGCATAGATTTGTGCCATTTTTAATAGGTACACATACATAGCTTTGTGTCAGGTTTTCACTCTTTTGTACCTTTTCCTTGACCTGTATTTACAGTCAAAAGATTAACTAAGTCGGGGTTCACATTGGAACTAGGTTTGTAGACAGAAGAGGCTGAAAAGTCCCAGAGTTGACTCACAGGGTCTCATGTGGAGTCCTTCAGAGTTACATTGAGAAAACGTTTTTGTCCCAGCCTGCTTTCTCTTGCTGTGATAAAACCATGACCAAACGCCACTTGTGGAGGAAAGGGTTTGCTTCAAACTCCAGGCTACAATGGCTGGAATTCAAGGTAGAAGCTTAAAGCAGAGACAATGGAGGATCACTGCCACCTGGGCATCTTCCAGGCTTGGTGCAAGAAAATTAGTCAAAGAGACTGTCACCAGGATGTCACAGCTGGAGAATATATTCCAGGAGTGTTCTTACAGACCCCTCACAAGTGTGTCAGCCTAAGTGAGTCATGAGTTGCTAGAATCATCAAAGAGTGCCCATAAAGAATTCTAGAGTCCATCGACTAAAGAAGGTCCACCTTTTTTTTTTAATTAAATAATTAGGATTTAGCAAGTTTGGATGAGAGAAGGATGTCAAGACTACATACAAACTGCTTTAAAGATCAGCAGATGGTGTTCATGAAATGTCTCTGAGATGACCAAGGATGCTTTGTACCCCTGGCCCAGGATCACATCCAAGCTTCTGGAAGAATTCAGCATTTGACTAATGACCATGAGGAATGGAGACTGGATCCTAGGGAGGAGAGGATGAAAGAAAGACTCTGATATTCCCAGTTAGATGACCAGGCAAGTATAAAGACAGGCCCATAATAACTCAGTTAGGATCTAGGCCTCAGTTCCTGCATGTACAAGGCCTAGGCCCACCTCCCCCTGCCTCCCCTCCCCGTCCCCCAAACCCAGGTGATAATCAAAGAAGGATAGAGCCTGGAACTTGTCCAGACTTGCCAAGAATGGAAAAGCTATAGCCTTAGCCTACCCCTGCTAGACGTAGCCAATCAGAAATGTACTAATATGATTGCCACTTGTGTAAGCCAACTCTAAGTAGAATGGTCAGACAGCTTTTAAAATTCCGGTAGCTGTGCTTAAAAGGAGCTTACACAATGGTCATCACCATTTTTGTATAGGTGTGAGATCCTACAAGCAAGTGTTATAATAAATATTCTTGTTGATTGCATCATGACTGGTGGTCTTTTGGGGACTTCTCATGGATCCTAACATCCATAACACCCTCCCTGGCTCTAGTTAATAGCATTAGCTAAAAATTAGCAATATCACCCATGGGCTGTCTCCCACCAGCCAGGAGAAAGAACTGTTCCCTATGATCTGTGACCTTACCAAGATGCTCAGCTTTGGCTTGGTTTAGAAAGCTGAGAGGAAGAGGAAGAGCTTCCTGAGGCTGGAGAATTTTAGTCCAAGAGGGCCCAAGGGGAGCATCACAGCTATAAGAGGAGCAAGGACATCATGGAGAGTCACTGCTGCAAAACTGCAGGCTGTTTCCAGCTTTATCTGCATGCCAGCTGTCATTCATTTGCCTTGTTTCCAGTGTCCCATCCCTCCCTCTTCTCATTCATTCCTCCTTTCCTCCATCTATCCTCCCACTCATCTGTCCGTCCATTCTTTCATCCATCCGTCTGTCCATCCATCCATCCACCAACCTACCCACTCATTAAAGCATCCATCCAGCATATTTTCCCTGTGCACCTGCTAGAGATCGGCTCCTTGGAAGACGCTTCTCAAGGAATATACAGTCCGGTGTAAAAGACAGTTATATTGCTTGAGCACCGGCATATAGTTGTTAAATAACTTCAGAAGCCACGATGAAGGAAGCTGTATCAAGAATGTTTGATCTTTGTCTCTTTAGTGGAAACCATACCCAACTTATGGAGAAACCAGCAATGAAAACTCTTACTTATTAAAACCATGATGCCCTTACAGAATCTGTGACTGGATGTGAGCAGTACACAGTGTGTACAATGATTCCAATTTCTCCATCTCTGTTGGTCTCTTCAGCTCCTACCCTTTAAAACTCAGCTCAAGAACAACCGGCTTGGTTTGCAGCTGTCACAGTTCTGATTTCACAGGCTCTTGACTCATATAGCCACTGTATTTTATCACCGTCCCAGTAGTTAGTGGCCATACCAAGTTGACATTAATCACAGAATGTCTTCTCTCTCAACTCAAGGCTGATCTGCACCAGTATGACATCTTTCCATGGGTATGAAGAATACGCACTGGGGTACCCAGAAGCATTGGCTGGACAGGAAATGAGTGGCCTAGCATAGGCCTCCTTCCTTCTCACCCAACATTTACCAATGCGTATGTCTAGGTATGTCAGAGCTGTGCAAGCTGAAGACACCATGGTATGTGGGACCATCCCAGGTCCCACTGTTCATGGGCTTAAACTCAGACACTCATCAAAGATGGACTCTTCAGTGAAGGACGTGGACTGGGTGTCTATGAGGTGGAGTAGGAGGGTTCATCTGTATTTCTGTGCTTTCATTGGTTAAATAAAGACTCTGCCTGGCTTGTAAGATAGGTCAGCCCTTAGGTGGGCGGAGTAGACAGAATGGAAGTTGTGGTCTATGCCAGACCAAGGACGCCTTGCAGGGCTTGCTGTGGAAGGCAACTATTTAGAATAACAATAGCAAAGTTTTGGTTTCAGCTTCTGATTCTTTTGTAGATTGCCCCAGGAAAGCAGCTATCTCTCCTGCCTGAGGTGTGAATGCAGAGAGCGAATGCTGAGAGACAGGCAGGAAGAGAGGTTAGGATCAAAGAGACCCGAAGAGAAAAGGGGACAGAAGAAAAAGGGCAGGCAGCAGTCGAAAAGGGGGTTTTTTAGAAAGAGAGCAGTTTTTACAGAGAGAACAGAGAGAGTTTTACAGGATGAGAATTGAGAGTAGAAGAAAATATAGCTGTACAGAGAAAGAAATAACAAGGTATAAGGGAGAAAAAATGGTCACTAGGAAGCCTTAGGAAGCAAGAGGAATTTAGGCAAATAGAATAAATACAAAGCCTTTTTAAACTGTGATGGTGTGAAGGCTCGCTTCTTTCTGCGCATCTCCGAGCACACATTTGGGGAAGAACATCAATTTCTATGTTCGGGACAACGGTCCCGGACAGGAAGTTCTGTGAAGAAAGGAAGTGAGAGAGCCCCGCCATGAAGCCTCCAGGGTCAGACATGCCGAATGATCACCGGTAAGATCACCACCTCGTGGTGACACACAGACTTTTATAATGGGTTAGTTTTAGATATGAGAGCTAGCCAAGAAAAGGCTAGAGATAATGGGCCAGGCAGAGTTTAAATGAATATAATTTTCATGTGGTTATTTCGGGCATAAGCAAGCAACCAGCGGCTGAGTGGGCCTGCAGCTGGGGGCTGGGAGCTGGGTGCCGGGAATACCACCCACACCTCTTCCCCATTTACAACAATGAGGCAGCATGTTAAAGAGCCTGTGACACGGAAGAGGTGGAAATCATAAGGGTGACATGGCCACACACAGATCCATCACAGAAAAGAGAGTGTCAAAATATTGAAAGAACGGACAAAGGAGCCTTTAGGGAGATGGCAGGTATCACACTCCTCCTAGAAAGCAGAAGATTCCTTTCCCTGATTGTAATTACTGTGCAGAAGTCTGGGATCCTGGCAGGATGAAAGGCCACCCTTTAGACAAAAGGACATAATGGAGAAGGGACAGAGGCTGGGACAAGTGAGAAGGAGCCCAAGGCAGCTTTGCAAGGGAGCAAGGATAACACTGATGCAGTATTTGAAGGTCACATTATAGTGGATGCAAGTGCTTCCTTAGCTTTTAGAGCTGAGCCCCGCAGGTAGCATAATGGGAAACAACAGCAGAACATGGTAATGCTCACTTTGAACTTCACATCTGGGGACAGTTTGGGAAGTGGATTGGGTTACACATGCCTATCAGCCCCCAAAGTCCCCTCACGCTGTCCGCACTGAAAAGTCTTTATTCTCTCTATGTCCCTGTAAATTTGCTTGGTGGAGGGGGATTTATTATGGGTCTAAAAGGACAGATTAGGGATGGGTCAGTTACAGGTTGATGAGAGTGTTGGATAATGGGTTGCAATAAATGCTGCTTGAAATCCACCAGGACATTGCCTGCAGCAGCTTTCTGGTGAGACATTTGTAGCATGTATGTGGCTGTAGAGTAACTGTAGAGAAGACTCACACACTTAGCATTGGTCTTTAGAGACTTCATGAGATCTAACAGCCAAGGAAGCCAAGACCCCATGGTTTGGTCCAAAGTTCATACCTTCTCTACATCTGTGTATTAGGCAGGTAAGTGCCACCATTGGTGCCCAGGGGTTCCCACCTGCAATAATTCTATGCCCTTTGTTCATTAGTACGTGGGTTATGCAAATTTTAATATCATAGACTGAGAGAATACTACATACCAGAAGATGTCCACTGTGACAGGACAGAGAATGTGACACTCTCAAATGACAAGTTCTAGTAGGGTGACTGCACTACCTAGTTCTAGAAGGTTCTTTGGTAACTGTGTTGTCTAGGAGCTCCAGCAACCTGTTCACACCCATTGTCACAGGACTGTGTCATATGTCACTAGCCAGGGAAAAGTCAATACTCAGCATCAGAAATATGGCTTCTTCTGAAGCAGTTTCACCACTGTAAGACATGATTATTATACAGACAGAGCCACGGTGTGTCAGGACTGTTGGTCTTCATTTCATATATGACATAGTGGTCCCCAGATGTAGGTGTGCACCACGGCTACTAGTGTGCACTGTGCTAGTGTAGATGGCCCCAGCATGATGCTCCAGTTTTATCTAGAGCCTCAGGGATAGGCAGCATACATAGGCTCCTGTCAAGGTCTCTGTTCTAAAAGCAAGCATATAAAAAGTATAAGACAGGAAAAATAAAGCAGCACTTATAGACATTCATCTCAATCGTAAGACAAGCTGCCAGAACTTCGGATCAGCAGACACAAGCCCTAACCAGGCCTTTAAGAGGAGAAGCACTGATGTCCTTGTTCCTCCATAGCTCTACACTTCAGCCAGGCCCAGGATGCCAAAGAGGAAAGACGGAGGTAAATAGCTTTTTCCCTCAAATAACTATTTCTAAGATGCTTCTGATCATTTCTCCTTATTTTATGCATTGCTTGCTCTTCTATTGTCTGAGACTGATAAGCTGGGGACAACCTTGGGTCTCAAGCATCGTGTACTCATTTTGTACAGACGCTGTTAATTAACAGATGTCTGGCTGGCACCTGCTTCAGCTATCCCAGGAGCAGTGACACCGAAGCAGCTGTGAGCAACCCCCCATAAATCCGTGGCAGCCAGTGCCAAGTCTCCAGTTCTCTGGATGACACGGTTACATGAAACTTGAAGCTTACTCCAATCTGAGAGGGTCTGAGACAGAAGCCACATTCTGTGGTTCAAATACATGATGAATTGGGGGTGTTCAGTTCATGCCCTCCAGGATCTGTGAAAGTGCATATTGATATTACAGACATGCCTTAGGCAAGGTGGTTTCTCCTGCTTGACATCTCTAAACTAGAATGGGAGAAGTCCTTCAAGGTTCTAGAAAGAACAGTAGGAGACAGTGAAATTAAACCTGACAGTGTTCTAAAATGCTGCTTTGTGTCTGAGTTAGACATGCAAATGACTGCATAGACTGTGGAGGTATGAGTTAGACATACAGAAACTCCACCATCTCCACCATCTGCAGACACCAGGATTGACACCAACTTGGGCATACAAGAGACAGAGTGGATCTTAGTCTAATGATGTGGGATTTCCCTCTGTATGCTGTGATTACCATTAATGAATAAAGAAACTGCTTTGGGCCTATAGCAGAGGTATAGGGAAACAGAGCTAGGTGGAGAAACTAAACAGAATGCTGGGAGAAAGGAGGCAGAGTCAGAGAGAAGCCATGGAACTGCCGCCAGAGACAGATGCTGAGAATTTACCTGGTAAGCCACGGCCATGTGACTATATACAGATGAATAGGAATGGGTTAAATTAATATGTAAGAGTTAGCCAATAAGAAGCTAGAGCTAATGGGCCAAGCAGTGATTTAATTAATACAGTTTCTGTGAGATTATTTCAGGGCTAAGCAGCCAGGAACTAACAGCCTTCTTCCAACAGTGTAGAACCAATAGATACAAGCAGAAATGTATCCAAGAACCATGCTTAGGAATACACAAGGTGAATGTATTGTTTGTTGAGACAGCCATCAAATTTTGCATAGAATTTCTACCATGGAAGCCAAGTGTGAGGTCTGTGTTCCAGCTTATGGCCAGTCTCTACAGAAAACCTTGCTCCTAGTGAAGAGTCACAGTACATGAATTCCAAAGAAGTTGAGCAGGCACTGTCTGCTCTGTAGAAAACGTGCTCCTATTGAGATCTTCCTTCGTAGCTATTTTTAGTTGCATGACTCACAAAGATGGAATGAAGATGCCAGCTGGCTGCAGCTTCCGCAGGCACCTACAGGAATAATCTATATGACTGATGATGCCCATCTGCATATGGAGACCACCATGCATCTTCCACACGAAGCAACGAGATGTGAGTTATCAGTGCAGTAGGAAGTATTTTTATCAGTATATGGCACTGACTCAGGGGAGTCCTAATAGCTAAAATAGAGGGGAAAAAGTGAGAGCTCATGAGAAATCAGCCTTGCTTTTCCTCACTACAGCCACAATCTTCAGTAAAAACAACACAGTTCTTGTGACTGTCTTTGAAAGGGCTGAGAGGTGTTTTATGAAATGGTCATGGGATGAGAGCCCTCCCTGCTCCACCACAGTCTCCCTGACAAAGCAGGAAATGCCCAAGGTTCCTGAACCCCTTTTATGGTCTTATATGCAATGAACGAGCTGAGAGTAAGAACCAAAGCCAGTGGCAGAACTGTACACACGTGTGGACAGTTCTAGTGATGACCCCAGGATGGTCCAACCATTAGTGCAGAATGCCCTGGACTCCTGTGTTATAAACTGCTCTGTTTGTAGTTCCAGTGTGGTAGGCATGTGTGCTGACTGAACCCAAGAGAAAGTAGCCTGGGTTCACTGTGCCAGCCCAGGAGGAAGGTCAGTCTCTGAGGGCGGTGGGTTCTCAGAATACTGTCTCCAGAAACAGAAAGAAACACAATCTAGGGAAAAAGCTCAGGACTGAGGGACACGTGAAGGACTTTTAACGTCTAATACAATGCATAAGCGCAGGCCCCAGGTCAGGGGACAGGCCTGCACACTCTGATGTCCCAGAGCTACAGGGATCTTTGCTCTGACCCCAAACCCATTGCTGATACCCAGCAGTCATTCCACACCCCAGTGGCACTGGCGTCTCAGGGGAAAGTTTGTTCACCCTACTTAGGCTGTGACACCCAGTGCTAAACCCCTTATAACTGTTTTGTGTGTGCTAGAAACCAACCTAAGCCTCTCTCCTCGTGTCTATTTGTTATGTACCCAAGGCAGCATTGCCCGCAGGGTGGGGGATAGAAAAGAGCACAGGAAGGAAGATGGCTGACTGGAGCTGGCACTCTCTGTCCTGTACGGCGGAGCTCAGCAGTTCCACGTAGTGGCCATGGGGCTCAGCATTTCCATCCTTGGCTGCCTCCTTACCTTGCTTGTCTACACCTAACACAGTACCAGCAGCAGTCCCATGATGCAACTGTCACCCATTCTGTCTTTCCCGCCACTCTCAACAGCAGCATAGCTAACCATATAAGCAAACTGGATGAGTACAACTGAGTGAAGGTCCTCGTGGGAAGTAATCAGCAGTGACAGCTTCTATGGTGATATTTTATTTATGTTTGATCAGTAAAGCATGACTGAAGATCAGAAAGTAAAACTAACCCACTAGGAGGCCAGACAGTGGTGGCACACACCTTTCATCCCACGATTTGGAAGACAGAGGCAGATGATTCTCTATGAGTTCAAGGCCACCCTGAGCTACACAAGATCAATACAGAAGCAGACCCAGGTGGTGGTGGCTCACACCTTTAATCCCAGCACTAGAGGGAATATTAGGTGGAATGAGACAGGAGCTCATTATTTTTCAGTCTGAGGATTTCTTGGAGGTAAGAACTTTCTGGTGGCTTGGTTGGTTTGCTTTTCTGATCTTCAAGTTGAACCCCAGTATCTGTCTCTGGGTGTTTAGTATATGTGCTACAAGCTTCAGCTAGGTGGGCCACAAAGGCAGGTGACGTTGGGGCTGCCAGCAGGACTCAGTGGTGGTGACGCCGGAGATAGAACTGGGCACAGGAAAAGGGAGCCCTCCTGCGATGAGCCACTTCTTGCTTTTCAGTTGAGCATTGCCCGAGAAACAGTGGTGTGTCTCTTTGGGTACCTAGATCATAAAATAGGACAAAAGCAATAAATGAGGACTGAAGAGATGTCAAGTGTCCAGCTTTGTCTCACCTCCCGACGAACACTTCATGTACAAAGCGGTTGGGAACAAGGCTGTCACCGTTCAGTAAAATGCCTCTAGATGGCAGCCTGGGACAACTTTTGCCTGATTTGCAATCTCACCCCCCCACCACCATGCACAGAAAATAATGCTCTTTTAGTGATATAAGGTGGCATTTCACACTGTTGTTGTGAGCTGGAGTGTTCTTATTTTTCCCACTGGTCACTTAAAGCACTAGTTTTCAAAGTAGACATTTTGTGTCCCCTAAGTCCCTAGGATAAAAGAACAGAACAGGCATCAGGTTTGGACTCAGGGTTGGGGTTAATGGGGCCAGTGAGTCACCTCAATAACCTGCATTTATTTCTTTATGAGCTGGAGATAATGATGCTGCCACTCCAACCCTGGTGGTGGGAATGAAATGAGGTCATCTCTGTAATGCAGCTAACAGCGTGAGACTCGCAAGGGCTTGTTAAGCTGAAGTCTCTCTCTGAGGGATGGGCAGGGTAGAGCAGAAGTCTTAGAAGCAAGTCAGCCTGTAACTGCCATTAGCTGAGTGGCCGTGGCAACTGCTTAGTTGTTTTGTATCTCGGCTTCTTCGTGTGTACTTTTTCTACAGGTGCTCTACGTCTTACAGAGCTGGATAAAGCTTTAAGGATGCATGAAGCCATGTCCAACAGAGTAGCTGGTATTGAGTTTGTGCCCACACAGGAGGGTGCAGAACCCCTGAAGAAGTATCCAGTCTCTTCTGCGATACACCAAGACAGGGAAAGTGAAATATGAAAAAAATGTATTGGATGATTTATGTCTCTTAAATCCTTAGAGAATGTTTTGCTGCATGCATCATTCATCACACACACTGGCGATTCTCCCAATATATCTGCCTCTGCCTCTTGGGTCTGACTAAGCTTAGATCCAGAGTCCATCAGCTTTTCTCATGATTCCGGTGGAAGCCAGGGTTTGAAGCATCGTGAGTTAAAAGCACACCACTCGTGGTCCCCACAGAATGGATTCTCAGGGCATGAAAAGGAGGAAAATCAGCTATGTGTACACATATCTCCCCGCTTTTTCTCATGGACATTTCTTAAAACTGTCCCAAGTGAGTTTCTGGAACACTAAAGTTGGGATTTGTCTACTGTCATTTCAGCAGGAGAGCTGTGTGGTTACAGCTAGTTCAGACCTCCAGGCACACTCAGCTCATCTTTCAGTACACTCTCAGACACAGAAACGTCTTTGCTAAGAGAAATGTTGCTGCCACTTGGGCAGAAGACAACGGTGGCACCAATTCATCCCTCGGTCCTCAGAACTTCATTCATCCAAACACTAACCAGAAGAGGCCTCCCTATGTAGCTTCGGAGAATAGGTGAGACTGGGTGTATTCAGGCTGGAATGGCTAAAGACCCTCTCAGAATGTTCTCTGTCATGTGACTTGGGTCAGATCTGGATAGAAGTCTGTGCCAGGCATCGTTCCTTATTTCCAAAGACCTCTCAATACAAATCTGCTGCTGGTGAACATGATGTAGTTTGTAATCTCAACTGCTGTCAAGGTCATGCAAAAGGAATGTTCTAGACAGAAGTAGTTGCAGCAGCAAGTGTACAAGTCACGGACATACATGCAATACACAGGGGAATCTGACCATTTGAAATTTGGTGGATTACCAGAGAGACTATGGCATGCCCCTCAGTGGGGATTGAAATCTCCTTATATATCTGCTCACCTCCACTGGGCAGCGTGGCTAATACTCTCTGGCTGGTTGAAGTCAAGAGTTTTGCAAGTTGTTTTGGGTTTGCTGTTTTAATACATATACCATGCTTTTCTTGGGAACCTAATGTGCAGGAAGAGACTTCGAAAATAGATGACTGGTCTCCAATTTAGTAACTAAATAAGCTCAAAGAGAAGAGAATAATTTGGAATGCTATAAAATGAGAAATACAGCTGGGCGGTGGTGGTGCATGCCTCTAATCCCAGCAGTCGGGAGACAGAGGCAGGAGGATCTCTGAGTTCAAGGCCAGCCTGGCCTACAAAGTGAGTTCCAGGACAGCCAGAACTACGTAAAGAAACTCTGTCTCAGCTGACCCGAACTAGTGGGAGTCCACTGACTCTGGACTGATATCTGGGGAGCCTGCATAGGCCCAAACTAAGCCCTCTGAATGTTGGTGACAGTTCTGTGACTTGGGCAGTCTGTGGGGCCACTGGCAGTGAGACTAGGATTTATCACCAGTTCATGAAATGGCTTTTTGGAGGGATACCTTGTCCAGCCTCCATACAGGGGGGCGGGCCTTGGTACTGCTTCAAGTTGATATATCAGACATTGTTGACTCCTCATGCCTTATTCTTTCTGAGGAGTGGATGGGAGGTTGGATGAGGGGAAGGTCGGGGTGGGGGAGTGGGAGGAGGGTAATTGTGGTTGGTATGTAAAATAAAAAATAAAACTTTTAAATATATATAAAAAAGAAACCCTGTCCTGAAAAACCAAAGGGGAGAGAAAGAGAGATACCTTTTCCCTGAGAAGACTTTTGTAGTCAGTCTCTGGTATAATCTACTAAGTGATATCTTTCACGAGCCTCCCCAGGAACTGGACAGTGCAATTTGCTTTTAGAAGAATGAGAGAAATACTAGGTCTCAGAGAAAAGCCCTCTCAGGGTCTGCTTGTTAGGCCCGACCACACCAATGAATTCTAGCAGCTTTTATGGTTTTGTTCTCTTTGCTTCCCAGTGCCCCGGGGTCTGAACTCCCTGACTCGCCATGCTCCAGGCTCAGGAGGAGGCCTGATCCATTGTAAGCACACTTGAAGCCAGCAGTGCCATCCTGGCCAAAACTCACATCCATTCAAACAACAGCTCTACAGAGCACATGGTTAAAATTCAGTGTGCGGTTCAGGAGCGCGGCCGGAGTGGACTGAGAAGCATGGCCGGTCACGGTGTGGATATACAGATGTGACTGTTCAGTTCTGATAAGGGTTCTCTTCCAGTTCTTCTTGTTTGCTTTTCTCTTCCTTACTCCTCTCAATATTTCTTCCCTCCTCCCCTCCCCTCCTTTCTTTTTTTGCAATTTGAATTCCCTCACAATGTAAAAAGTATTTAAACAGTTGAACACCTTTGTTCTTACGATGTGCCAATCATACTCTATTGAGACCCAGCTCACACGATGTCCACAGTAACTCACAGAATGAAAAAAGAAATGACTGCTGCCAATCTCCCGACTCCCCCCAACCTGGGTGATTGGGGTTCTTAGAAACAGCTGGTTTGTACTTGGAGTGATTCCTGTCCAGAGATTCCATCAGCCCTGGCCCTCCCCATTCATGACCTCCTCCATCCCTTCACTGTGATCTGGGACAGTGATGGCCATCACTGGGAGGTGAACAAAGAGAACAGAGAAAGGACAATGAGAGATAGAACTGTGTTCTGCAGTTTTCGGTGAAACTGAAGTTCAGACTCCATTGCAGTCGAGGGAGCTTCTTGCCATCTGTGGGCCTGGAAGGTGTCCTGCCTGCACAGTATAGGAATGTGCCAAAGAACCAGTCTTAGCACGTGGGTAGACTCCACACCCCTTCCTTCCCACAGAGAAAAATCGTGAATTTTCTGATAGTGATTATGGAAAGTATTGAAAAGACCAAAATAATTGAAAGTTCTCTCTCTCTCTCTCTCTCTCTCTCTCTCTCTCTCTCTCTCTCTGTGTGTGTGTGTGTGTGTGTGTGTGTGTGTGTGTGTGTGTGAGAGAGAGANGAGAGAGAGAGAGAGAGAGAACAAGAGAGCATGTGTGCTATGCAGTTTAATGTTTAAGGGCAAGCATCTTTGTAGTCTGCCTCCCTAGTATACAGCAAAGGGCTCCCACTGACGTGGAAATGTCTGAAAGCTATCTCTCACCCAGCCCCATCCAGCCCCACCTGACTCCACCCGGCCCCACCCAGCCCCACCCAGCCATCCTTCTTCCTGTTCAAGGCAAAAGAATTTCAAGGTGTATCCTGAGAGATCAGGGGCTTGAAGTAAGGGTTGAGATCTCTGTTGTTTGATTAGCTTCGGAACAGCATCAGATCATCTGTAGGTCCCCAGGAGAAAAATGTATTACTCATTAACAAATGATATTGACACATGATAGAACATGGCAGTTGGTTGAATAATTATTGTAAATAAGAGAAAATTGTCATTCTGTTCTGGATATGTGACAACAGTTAAGGGTAGGCTTTACTGCATGTTCATGTTGATGGCTTGACCATCTGATTCTATAAATTTGTAGAACTGAAAACAGACATGTGTGTGTGTGTGTGCATGTACATATGTGTGCATGTAACAGCCAAAAGCTGACATCTGGTATCATTGCCTATTGCCCTTTACCTTATGTTTTGAGGCAGGGTCTCTCCCTGAACCTGAAGCTCACTGATTCAGAAAGGCTGACTGGCCAGTCCTTGAGCCCCAGGAATCCCTGTCTCTGCTTCCCCAGTACTGGGATTACAGTTGCATGTGACCAGGCCTGACTCTTTATCTGAGTTCTGAGGATCCAAACTCAGGTCCTCATGCTTGTGTGGCAAGGACTGCGCTTGGTGAACCCTTTCCCTTGAGAAATAGACTTTTCCGTGACATACAGTGTGAAGAAATGAGTTTGGATGATGGACTCACATCTTCCAGGGAATCTTGTTGATTTCTCATGTTCAAGTTTGCAGACATGACACTACCGAAGTTAGAACTAAATGGGAGGGAGGGAGGTGCACAGTTGCCCATTAGGCTGTAAATGAGTGACGGATTGGAGTCCTTCTAGCAGAGAGAGCTACGTTGCATCTCTTTCCTCCCAAGTCACTTACACTATTGCATCAGATACAATTATAGATGTATGACATTGCTCATTTCTCAAAACCGTGGGACTGGGGCTGGCTTACAGGCCAGAGGTTTAGTCTGTTATTGTCATGGCTGGAAGCATGGCGACTGACACACAGGCAGACATGGTGCTGGAGAGGTAGCTGACACCTGCACATCAGGATTGGCAGGCAGCAGGAAGAGCAAGCACTCTGCTGGTTCTAACTTGGGTTTCTGAAACTCCAGAGCCCACCCGCAGTGTCACACTTCCTCCAACAAGGCCACACCTATTCCAAGAAAGTCACACCTTCCAATAGTGCCACTGCCTATGAGCCTATGCGGTTCACTTTCATTCAAACCGCCACAGTCCCATTATTGGCTATTCAATATCAAGTGGTCAGCTCTGAAACCATGTACACCCAGATAACAAAAACAGCCTCAGGACATTGTATTTATACATTTGTGCATACATCACACCTACATATATATGTAGCAACAATAGTCAAAGGAAAAGAGACCACTTATTTGAGGGTAGGGGAATGGTAGGACTTAGAGGAAGGGTACCTGGGAGGAGCTGAAGGAAGGGAGGAAAAGGTGAAGTCATTCTCTTTCCATCATAAAATTCGCTTTGTTTCAAGGATTTAATCACCGCTTCCCCTCTGAACATCTAGCACCCCTTGATCTTTTTATTAATTCTGTAGTTTGATTTTTCCAGAATATCATATATAGTTAAAAATTATACAATCTGTAACCTTTTCAGATCTGTTTCAGATTGTTAAAATATTGATTTATTGATTTACTCTTTTACAACCACTCACACACACATACACACACATGCACGCACACACACATACATACACACATGCATACACACATACATACACACATGCATGCACACACATACACACACACACAGGCACACACATACACACACACAGGCACACACATACACACACAGGCACACACACACACACACACCGGACCTTGATCCAAATCTCACTTGACAACATCCCTCTTTGCTTTCCCCATTTTACCTTACCCATTTTTCTTCCCAAGTCCCCTCCTCCTTTTGTGTTTCTTCCCCTCCCCCTGTCTCTCTGTCTCCTCCCGTGTGTGTGAGTGTATGTGTGTGTGTGTGTGTGCGTGTGTGTGAGTGTGTGTCTGTTACATTGCATTCATTTAGGATTTCCTACATAAGCATGTGTGCTGGTTGGTTTTGTGTGTCAACTTGACAAAAGTTGGAATCATCAGAGGAAGGAGCCCCAACAGAAGAAATTCCTCCATGAGATCCACCTTAAGGCATTTTCTCAATTAGTGATCAATGAGGAAGAGCCCAGCTCGTGGTGGGTGGTTCTGGGTTCTATAAGAAAGTGCTGAGTCATGGGAAGCAAACCAGCAAGCAGCTCCTCTCCATGGCCTCTGCATCAGTTCTTGCCTCCAGGTCCTGCCCTGCTTGAGTTCCTGCCTTCCTTCAGTGATGAGCAGCAATGTGGAAGTGTAAACCAAATAAACGCTTTTCTCCCCAGCTTGTGCTTTGCCTATGGTGTTTTATCACAGCCATAGAAACCCTAACTAGGACAGCACGGATGGGGTTGTGTGCATGAGTGAAGAATAATTGGTGTAAAGTAAGTGAGCTGTGCTCTAAGTGTCTCGGCCATCTGTGCAATTACTTGTTGCCCCGTTACTGCACCACTGCTGCTGGATGCTCCCATCCAGCTCTTCTCTGGTGACTTACACGTCCTCACTGGTCCCTCTGTCACAGAGAGGCTCTGCTTCATTACCATGGTTGAGATTCCTGCTGAGACCTCTGGGAACACTTGTCGTAGCTTTAATTTCTGCACTGCTATGATTTGTTGCGTTTCCTCTTACTAGCAGGAGGACAATTAAAGACTAATACTTCTAAGCTGCGTCAGGTAATTGAATTGCTCTGAGAGGAACACAGTGTTAAATGACGTCGATTGCAGCTTAATTGCTGGTGTTATTTCTGGTTAACGTTGAGGTCTGTCAGGTTCCCATTAGGAATCTGGCTCTAGACTGGCATTTAAGATCTTCATAATTGAATCTCCTGTGTTATTCAGGGTCATTTCTTTCAGACTAGACTCCGTTATCCAGTAGAGCTCCTACAGAGCATGGCTACTTCTGTGGGAAGAGAGCTTCACAAGAGGCTTTGCCAAGTAACTCCTGGGATTCTTTGATTGAAACTGAAGGCCTTGTCACACCTAAATGATAGGAGCTCTAAATCCTAAAGAATCTTGGGGCAGTGAGGCAGGCTCTGCCAAGAAGAAGATCAGTTGTCAGCAGAACCCTGAGCTGCCCTTCAAGATTTTTCACTGTCCTCTGGGTCATCTTCTATGGACATTTGAGCATCTCTGTTCCTGCCCAGGTGTTCCACTCAGTTAAATTCTCTCTGCAATTAGCATTAAAGGAAAACAAGGTGGATGGGGAGGGTTTTGTGTCTACAGGGTGGTGAAAAAAAGGTGCTAATTATACTAAAGGGGAATTAAAGGGGATGTCTGCTGTGAAGACCCAGGGAGACACAGATGTAAGATGGGCAAACAAACTTGAACAGCTAGTGCATGTACAAATATCGGTGGTGCGAAAGAGGACACCCTGTTGGTGCATCCAGCTACATGACAACACCTGTCCCCATGCACCCACACTCTACTACTCCTTCAGAACTGGGTCAAAGGATGCTGGCAAGTGTACTGGAGATGAAATGTGAATGGGATCAGCAGTCTGTGAGTGTGGGGAAAAACAGCACCCCGTATTGCAGCTTGTGAAATAAGCACAGGAAGATTTGTTTTTGAGCAGAGGTGATGGGGGAATAGTGCATATAGAAAGTTCCAGAAGCTCCTTTACAAAATTCAAGACCACATGAGAAGAGATCGGACTGATGGAGAACACCATGGCAGCCATTTGGAAGCATGTGACTGGCGTTCCCTGAAGAATGCTACCTCCTTCCTTTCTCCTCTTCGTGCCCATTCATGTCTTGTCTTCTCAAAGTGGAGGTCATTTGTCCTATAATGTTAGCTAGTGGCATCCAAAGGGATCCCCACAGAGGAACTGGTGAGAAGTTACTTAGATAAACATAATCTAGCAAAATAAACCCTTTCAGAGTGTCTGACTTTACGTGTGGGTCTTTCGATGGGTGATGTCTCAAGAAGATGCGTTTCTGATCATTCCAATATTCACCTAATAAGCTATATTTATCTAAAAGTCTTATCCATCTGAAAGTGGAACAGGCTTATTGTCTGTTTGGGTACCACAGCCCTATGCTGGTTGCAGCCCTGTGCTGGATGTCCTCAAATATGCAGGGCACGTCTCTGTGCAGCCTGGCAGGGACATCCAGAAGGCTATCCCAAGGCTCTGCTGTGCACTTGCTGTGGATTCTGACCATCCAGGAGATGGGAACAGTGAGTCACTGACCAGCAAAGGAAAGAACTGAGCATGTGCAGAAGGGAAGATGTTCACACTTAGAAAAAGGAAAGTGTTTGACACCGGAATCGGGATACTAATGCCATTTACAGAGGAAGGTAAAAAGAGAGAGAGAGAGAGAGAGAGAGAGAGAGAGAGAGAGAGAGAGAGAGAGAGAGCGTGCATACAGGAGCCAAGCATGTGCACATGTGCATGGGGAGAGTGAGAGAGCAGAAGCTGGAAGGGTCAAGAAGACCCCTGTAAGAGCTTGGGCATCTCTGTTGCAGCAAACGCCTCTTACTGCTGACTGCCCCTATCCTTGTCATGTTGTGGATCTCCCTTTCCTGACATTGAAAATGCCTGTGGAGCAGAGTTACTTGGAGCAGTCCCCAGGGTAGCTGGGGTGGCTATGGGGTACAGAGATATACTATTTTAATGACCCTGAACGGGATTGACTGCATCCATGGGACCTCCAAATTCACTCACACTCTTGGGGAATCTGCATCCAACAAGGTACCACTTGTGTCCACTCACAGGCCCGGAGGAGACACAGGGCAGAAAGAAGGAGGCAGGGGAGGAGGGCTTGTTCAGGAGCCTGAAGCATTGCCTCTGGATTAATCAGGAGCCCAGATGCTCTCTCTGGGCCAGTCAGGAGCCTGGACATTGTCTCTGGATTGATCAGGAGCCCAGATGCTGCTTCTGGACTGGTTAGGAGGAGCCTAGAATATTGTCTCTGGACTGGTCAGGAGCCTGGAATATTGTCTCTGGACTGGTCAGGAGCCTGGATGTTGCCTCAGGACAGACCTGTGTTGTCAAAGTCAGCCAGGATCAACTGCTAACCCAGAAATGAGGACATGGGGTGAGTCTCCCCTGAGTACAGATGAGCTGGCTTAGTTTTCATCTCAGTCCCATTCCCTTCACTTCACAATTTGGTCAGGCTGCTTTCTGGAAGCTTTTCAGAAAATGGGTTTCAGCAGGGTGATAAAAGAGTTTTTTTTTGATAAAAGCTTTTGTCACCTATTATTATTCTGTATAAGAGGTTTTTGAGCTTGGGAAAGTTACCTTTTGTTGAAAAAAAAATCAAGTCATTTGGAATCAACAATATTATCCAGTCCAGATGGAAATTGGGCCTTGTTCTTATTTAATTTCCCAAATAGAAAGAACAAATTAGATTTCTGGACACAAGGGAGAAGAAAGGACTAAAGGGATGGTTGGAGGACATGCTTACTCCTGCCGTCACCCTGGCAGGCCCAACAGTGATGTTTACAAACACTGGCAGTCTGAAGTGTCAGCCTGAGACAGACACATCAGGAATAGGGTTGGTAGGATTGGTCTCGTTGGGGAAGATTATCGTAGCTGCTAAGTTACGTTGGATTTTCCCCTTTGTGCTCAGATGAGCTCCGAAGGGAGAGATTTGATCTGTGCTGCTGTTGTGCATTCTTTTGTTCTTGTATCTATTGTTCATACACGGTTCACTCTGGTCACACTAAAGTACACACCCAGGGGATAAAAAACATGGAAAAACACATGGTCACATCTTTCTATCACTAACAAAGCCTAAGTTCTTTCAGTAAGTTTTTTTTTTTTTTTTTTTAATTAAAGCAGGAAGTTTTGCTAATTAGAGTAAAGGCAGAGGTCATGCTAAGGAAGCATTTTGTTTCCCATGTTTAATTTGGTATGCTTTACTGACTTACATAATTAAATGAAGAGTGAGCCCAGATTAAGGAGGGTGACCTTCAGGAGGGTGGTCATTAACACTGAAGAACATGAGCTCTTTCCCTAAAAGGTGCCAACCTTTATTGATAGAGACCTGAGGCTTGTTTTGCAAAGTAACAAGAATAAGGCACATTCAACCGATACAACTCAGACGGAAAGCTGCTGTTAGAAATTAGTCTCTGCAGCTCAGCTGTCACCAGAGATCCCTGGAAATAGGGCACAAGAGCATCCCAAAAAGAACCAGATTGAGCTGAAGTCATTTGACCAAGTGTTCACCACTCTACAAAAACACTGCGCCAGCCAGCTTAAACCTCAGCTTCTGCAATGCATTCACATCTGTTAAAATGACAATAAGTCAGAAAACATGACCTGAACCAAGAAAAAGAATGATAAGCATAAATGAAAGACAATGTTAGCACATACAGATGTGTGTGTGGATAGTGAAAAAGTGTATGCACTTTTATATAAATAATCTGCGTACATATCTACTTAGTAATGTATGTATACATATGTAGGTAGATAAGTAGATGATAGGTAGATAGATGATAGGTAGATAAAGATGATAGATGATAGGTAGATAGATAGATAGATAGATAGATAGATAGGTAGATGATAGGTAGGTAGAGAGAGAGTGAGAGAGAGATCTTATTTGAAGAATGGCTGATATACAAAGAATGACTGCACATTTTTTATTGTATGTGATTTAACAAATTTAGGAGTATGCAAACAGCCTTTGTATTAACAAAGTATTAACTATTTAAATATCTCTTATAGCCATCTTCTTTAAAAGTAGACTTTATTAATTTATTTTTATGTTAAGAACACAACATAGATTCAAGCTCTTCAACAAATTTAGGTGGGCCCATGATTAAATTGCTTTATGTTCCTGGTGGATTTCTAAAATTTATTCATCTGACATAATTGAAGCTTCATACATATTGAGTAACAGCTCTCCACTTTTCCCCAAATAAGGAACATGAAGCCCATGTACGAGCATTCATTGTTCTGTAACTTCCTTACTTATCTTAGCACAAAGTATTCCATGCTCGGTCATGCTGTTTCAAATACCAGTATCTCCTTCATTTCCAAGGCAGAAAAATATTCCATCATGTGTGCATGGGGACAATGAAATGGTTCAGGGCATAAAGTACTTATCATCAATCTTGATAGCTTGAGTTTGATCCCTGGAATCCACATGTAGAAAGAGAACTGATTCCTGCAAATTGTCCTCTGACCTCTGTCCACACACTGTGGGATGCGCCCCTCCTCATCAAATAAATACATGTTAAAAAGAAAGACCTTCTGAAGACTGAAGCCATGGCTTAGAGGTCAGAAACGTGAATTTCTCACCCTTACATAGACTAATAAATATATAGACTAATAAATCCCATATTTCCAGGTCTTAGAGACTGTGGGCTCTGATACCCACCAGCTGAAGGCCGACAATTTAGAAAGACAATAGATGTTCCAGCCTTCCTTTTCATTTGTAGATTGCTCCATGAGAAGTGGCTATCTCCAAAGCTGGTGAAAGAATGCAGGTGTGTGTGTGCTGGGGGAGGTGCCCCGGAAAAAGGAATAAGAATAGAAAAATTCCTCAAGGGTAGAGAGAGCATTTTCAGAGAGAAATGGTTTTGAGAAGGCATTCAGAGGAGGATGGTTTTT
>JAQHUG010000093.1:6885198-6911935 GCA_028555095.1 Dicrostonyx torquatus
GCATCTCTCTCACCCACACACTCCCATTCACACCTCAGCTCGGAGATAGCTACCTTTCCTGGGGCAATCTACAAATGAATCAGAGAGGCTGGAGCGAAAACCTCGGCTATTGTCTTTCTAAATAGTCGGGCGCCAGGTAGGAAACCATGGCATCCCCTGGCTAGCAGGTATCAGAGCCCACACTTACAAAGATCCACCTGCCTCTGCCTCCCGAGTGCTGGGATTAAAGGCGTGCGCCACCACCGCCCGGCCTCACTGTTCCTCTGGAATCTTGAAACTAAATTGATAAAATGTGGATCCTGAACTCTCAGAGATTCACATGATAGTCTTTGGAAAATTTCTTTCCAATCTCTTGTTGGTTAGAATGGGGTGGGATGCTGAATTTAATTTGAAAAAAAAAAAAAGACTGTTTAAAGAGATGCCCTTAATTCCCTTTGTACTCCAAGTGCCTTGTTCAGATTGTAGTTCTGGACGCATGCTTCTGACTGATTTGGATTGAGCTTTCCCCCAAAATTGTGTCCACCTTTACAATTCTCATATGAAAGAAGAATCTTTGAAGATATAGTTAGGTCGTGATCTGGAGCGGATATCAACTTAGATTAAGGAGCAGCTGAAAACCAGTGTCTGGTGTCTCTGTGGTTTGAGAAAAGGATTCCCAGTAACCCAGAGGCCAGAAAGCCATCAGAAGGTTAGGATGGGGACGGAAGCTGTGCCTTCAAAGCCAAAGAACATGGTAAATTGTTAGAAACTCTAAGAGCAGGAAGAACCAGGGGGCACTTCACACAAAATGTGGCCCTGGGGTGGGGGTGAGAATCATTATGTCTCACACTCGAGGCCTTTGTCACATCTGAGAGTGAAGGCCTGTCATCTTAAACATCCAGATTTATGGCCAGCTGTCACAGCTCTCGTAACAAAACATCTCAGACATTTTTATGTTCCCAACCTATTTCTAAGTATTCAGTCAAACACTCGGTACTGGTGTCAGAGTTTATGACCACAAAATCCGAGGCAATGCACCCAGATGAGAGCTCCTGTTTTCAGGAGAGAATCTTGGAGTCCAAGATCAGAACAGTTCAAGGGTCAGGACCATGGCAGACAGAGCTACCTGGGTGGTGGTCTCTCTGTGTCTGGCTATGAATCTGAGCTATGTCGTTTAGCTGAGTTTTATCTGGAACAAAGCAGAAGCAGTAAGAGCACCAAGAAGACAAATGTGTAAGGACCGAAGGCCAGCACCACGTAGCAGAAATCTGACACAAGGCCTTTAACCTGGAAGTTGTCACCGAGACACCACAACTCTGACACAACAAGAGTAAAGGACAGGGGCGATTCTCCGCCATCACAGGAGAGCAGTGGCAAACTGAGCTTGAGGGGTATTAACTAGAAGAGGAGAATTTACACAACTGTCATTCAGCATTCAGTGACACACCTAAGAGTCTATACATATTAAATGGGGAGATGTTTAGTAACCTATAGTATGTGGCACATTTTTATAAACAGCCATTAAGTTTTCAATTAGAAAAAGAAGGCCATTTCTTTTTTAAAAATGAAAACTTAGAAAATAAAAGCAACATTATTTTAGAAAACAAATCCATGGGTCGAAGAAAGATCATAAATGTTCTAAACTAAGAAGAGACATTACAGGTTTCAACGTGTTGCATAGAATATAAAAAAGAAGAATGGCTTTCTTTGTGGGGTTTAATGGACTGCTGTAGGAATTTATATTACTCTGAGAAAATTAGAGCCATTCAAATCATTTCATTAGATTCAAAATGCTCTCAGGTCTGACTGCTGAAGTTTCAAATCAGGCTGAAGAATACAAGTAATTTGCTCAGAACCCATTTGCTCAAACTTGCACTGATACCTGACAAGCATTCATGAATCCCCCGCTGGGTGTCTACAGCAGCTTCTGGTCACATCATTGCCCGTTATCCTAGTGTCCCTCTTACACGCCTGGGCCAGCAGGCAAGCTGAGCAACAGACCGGCTGCAACATGAACAGTTGGGGCAACTCCATGAACCCCATGTTAGCGACTTAGACATCCTAAGGGGTGGGAGAGAATATGGAGTCCACTTTGTTGGTGTTTTTCTTCCTTTCCAAACAGGAATGACTTAACTCTTCTACAGGCTGTGTTTGTGGCTGAGATCCAACAGGGCCTCGTTCAGGGAAATTAGTAGAACCATCCGCCTATCCTCGGAACCCTGGGAGACCTTCTGGGTACTTTGTCTGTTTCTATGTTGACATGTAACTTGTTTTCCGAAACAGGGAGAACAGAGCAAAGCTCTTACACCGAAAATTCCCCTTTAGGATCACTTAGGTCACCCTGGTTTTTATAACTGTGGACATCATTTTGCCAGTCAGTCACATTTTCAAGGGACCTGTGCGCAGTGTTTTATTTGGGAAATTTTTGTCTCATATTAATGGCTTAAGCATATCCATCTATCATATCCTAGTAACAGATCACTTCTAACAAGAATATTATTGTTTCAAATGTTGCTTCTCCTGTTGAATGTTAAATAGGAACACCACGCCCATCTCCACTCCCCCACCAACCCACCCCTGCACACCTTGAAAGTTGTAGGACACCTGTCTCAGACTGTGGGGGTGTAGAAGAGATTTGTCAGCGCCGGAAGCCTCCACCCCACTCGTGTGCACACGTGCATGAAGCTCTTCTGGCCAGCCTGGCTCTCTCCCTGTTCCTCTGCACTACTCTGCCTCACTTCTGTTCACTGTTTACAGCCATCTGTCGCCTCCTTGGGGGACACTAGAATTGTGCAGGGTCCTGACAACTACCTCGTTATCAGCACAACTAGAGGAATATATTCATTCCACCCCCAAACCATTGAGCTGATCCCTGTTTTCTGCTTATCAGTGGAGAAATCAGCGCTATTGTCAGGAAACAGGGAGGGCAGGGCAGGAGTAGCTGTGACATGAAGGCTACACACCTGCCATCCCAGTACCTCCAGAGACTAGAGCAAGAGGATCTGGAGTTTAAGAACACTGGGCAAATTTGAGGTTAGCCTCAGCTACATGCCCAGGCCCTGTCTCAAAACAAACACAAATAAAAGGTTTGACTTTCCCAAATGCTCTCTGCTTTCTGAAGACACAACTCTGGTGCTTCTAGGTGGGAACTTCTCCTATGCTTCTGTTCCAAGCATGTGTACTGGGATTATTTTGGACCTTGCCCTTGATTCATTTGCTGGGCACAAGGAACATGCATAAAGAAAGAAAAAGCAGAGAGGACTGGAGTCACCCTACTTCACGTGTACCCAGAGTTTCAAGTGGCATTGAGATCCTCAGACACCATTTTTTTTTTTGCTAACTTTGAAATAACTTACCAACTACCTGTTATAGTAGTATTTTTTTTACATTCAAACAAACCAGTAAATAAAGCTAGTTTGTTCTTAGAAGTGGCAGAAAAATAATAAAAATATTTCCGTCTGGTGACTGAACCCAAACTTCAAATAGACAAATATTTCCAAGAGTCTTTAGAACGTTGGCAGTGTCTTTAGTATAATGGCTTCAAGACATTTGTGGGTATGTATTGAAAAGTGCATACCTGTAACACATGTAAACACACAGATAGACAAGATAATTGTTTTCAAATATCATTATCTACTTGCCAACCATTTCTTGAGGTATTTGAAGGAGTCTGGGCAGCAGGCTGTTCAGAAATTCAAGAGTGAAGGAAGGCAAGGCTGAATCCATAATAATTCCAGGTGTTGAGAGTTGGATAGGGACAGATAAATGTGCCCAATTAACCACGCCCAGAGATATCACTGAGCAGAAATGATAATGGGGCAAAAAATGGTTGATACAATTGTATTCTCTTTGGTTGAAGTAACAGTCTAGGGGAATTTGATTGGGATAGATAAAATTAAAATTTACTAAGTTATATATATATATTTTTGATTTTTCAAGACAGAATTTCTCTGTGTGACAACCCTAGCCATCCCGGAACTCACTGTGTAGACCAGGCTGGCCTCCAGCTCACAGAGATCCACCTGCCTCTGCCTCCCGTGCTTTGATTAAAGGTGTGCACCACCACCACCTGACTAATTATATATCTCTAATAGATGCAGAAAAATGTGTAAGTTTTTTTAAGTTTTTAAGTTTTTTTTTTAATATTTAAGACATAGCAAAGGTGTGTTTTTAACACCACAGGTCTGGTTGCTTCCTCGGTTTAGCTATCACCTCTAAGTTGCAGAGACCTGATTCCTTCTCCGCTTTGACCCTTGCTAGTGTGACATCTTCAGCTCATTTGGAGCTGCCTAATTTTATTTGGTGCCCCCCATCTCCCAAGAAGAATAAAATAAAATGTAAAAACCAGTGCTATGCTCTGAGATTTGAGGAGAGGGATGGAAAAGGCAAGCTTCTGGGCATTCAGTTCTGAGACCCGTAATGGAGGACTGGCTGCAAGCTTTGTCCACTGGTACATAAACATAGTCTATTAGCCAATTTAGGAAGCAGTATGTCTTCCTACGACATTTGCTCAAAGTGGAGATTTATCTCTTCTGCCTTTCTTCAGGACAGAGAAAATCTGTTGGTGCTGAGAAAGGAGGAAACAGCAGGTAGAGGAGAGTTGCGGGGGAGTGGATTTGATAGCAAAAATGATTTTTGTTCTTAAAGGCAATCCGCCCTTGAATTGAGAGAGCCCCGAGTTTTAGAAATAGAAGTGATATTAAACAAAGAAACCAGCAGCTTAAAGGAAGTCCAGCAGGGCTTTTATGTAATGAGACAATTTGCAGCTCTGTAGACAGAATAAATATGAAGGAATCAATCAATGCATTTCTTTAGAACAGGAAGGTACAAACACATGCTTCTGGGAGAATCATGCTACAGTTTGAAAAATAAACTGGACACAAGAATAGTAAAAAATTAAATAAACCGAGAAGACAGAAACCATGTCTAATAAAACCCTGTGAAGTTAGGTCACACAACTGGGAAGGGGAAGGAGCTGAAAGCCTCCAGAGTATCCGGAACCCATGTCCCTTATGCTGACCTGGAAGAACCGTGTTCTCTTCCTTCAGAGACAGGCTTCCCAACTTCTGTGGTTCCAGGGCCAGGGCAGGCTCATTGGCAGATTTTGCAGACAATTTCCTGGATCTTCGTGGACACATGATTAGATTGTAATTTCTGCTTCATTGAAAGTGTGTTCAGGAGTCACAGAAGTCTGTGTTTCTCTAAGGCTGACTGTGCACATTGGCCTCCATTGGCCAAACCATAGGGCAATACCATATATACTTTGTACTCCACAGACTCGCTGAAAAATCTGCAAGAGTTAATGTTTAAAAACAACCCATGAGGACCAAAAAACTTAAGTAGTTTCTGTGTGCTCGGTATTTTAGCAGTTCTTCTTTCTCAGTGGGATTTTTTCAGGCACCATCTGCCACAGGTTACACCTCACAAAGAGCCACGGGGGCAAGCATCCATAGAGCATCTCGTCTCAGACTCAGAGCCCCAATGCATCCCGCCACATCAATGAACATGTCACAAGCTATAGTAGCTAGACAGCAACAGCTAACATCTAAGCATACAAAGACATAGAAGCTAAAGTTTTTAGAAATTTGTATATCAAAGGCAATTCAAGCCTATGTTTTGACATTGCATCTTTGATATCTGTCATCTTAGAATTCTTCCTGTGAAACACAGACGATAAGAATTATTTTTAAAAAAACCCTTGAGCAGTATAAAATAAACAGCAGACAAAAGCTGCCTTCTAGCTCCATTCTAACAGTTACTTAGCAGCTTTGGTTGTGCTGTGTTGGGTACCATCTTTCCTGTTTGTTCTTTCGAGAATAAAATCTAAACATACAGGCCTTGGATTCTGTGAACTCTGGGACAAAGATAATAAATCTTTGCCTTCCTTAGTCACAAGCATTGTCTTCATAGTCCTCAATCACTGGAAACTTCTGCAAACATCTGGTTTTAACTTTGTGTGTGTGTGTGTGTGTGTGTGTGTGTCTGTGTGTGCATGTTTGTTTGTCATGTGTGTGTATGTGTGTGTGTGTGTGTTGTGTCTATATGTCACATGCATACTATAGCCAGAGGATGACTTGCAGGAGTCAGTTCTACCATGAGGGTCCCAGGGAAGAAACTCAGTTTGTTAGGCTTGACATCAACTGGCTTTACATTTTTTGCTAGACAAAGGCATCTATCTCCTTTACTACGTTAGGCAGTTCACCATTTGTAATGGCTTGAATGACCATGGTTCCCGGAGTCTCATATATTTGAATGCTTTGAGGAAGGTTTAAGGGTGTGGCTTTGGTTTAGGTGTGTCATTGAGGGTGGGCCTTGATGTTTAAAAGACCACACCATGCTCAGTCTTTTTGGACCTCTGCTCCAATTTGCAGATAAGATGTAGCTCTCAGCTACTGCTCCACTGCCATGCCTGCCTGCCTGCTGCCATGCTCCCACGGCATGGGAACTCACCTTCTGAAATTGAGCAAATCCCCCATTCGGTACTTTCTTTTACAAGTTGCCTTGGTCATGATGTCTCTTCACAGCAGTAAGAAAGTAACTAAGATACCAATGTCTTGTTAATATGAATCTCAGTAAAGCCTTCACTTGACCCTGGACTGGTTCATAAACATATCACCAAAATCTGGTTGACTTCGAAGGTAGTCTAGTGTCCCATCTAAGTCCATCCTTGGGGAAACAAGGGAAAAAAGAAAAGAAGTGGCAGGGGCAGAGGCAGGGGCAGGGGCAGGGATGACATGTGGCCATCTTAAGCTCGGTTTACTGTCCTTTTGTCTCTCATGTCCTAAGTCCTGAGAGAGTCTCCTACATGCTGCACTTGTCCTAACATACTCCATAGTAGCAGCCTGTGTGTGAGGAACCATAAGAAATCCTGTCTTCTACCATTGCCACTTTGGTTCTTAAATCCCCCATCTCAGTTCAGTCAAGCAAAGGGAATGACGGCCTTTGACGAATACACCACATCTTAATAATGCCATTAAAATGCCACCCAATGATGAATTCATCAATGGATTAACCCCATTGATGAAGTCAGAGTCCTCATGATACAATTAGTTCAATATATTGGCCTTTGGGGCAATATTTTACATCTCAACCCATCCCTGTGTGATGTGAGCCATGCCTGCAGCCTGCAGCTATTTCAGGTAGGAAAGTAGAAAACAGACCATGTGCAGAATCATTTCCTCTTCTGTGCATCCATTCAAGTACTGCACTTGCTTTCTTGACCTTCTCCAGCCCCTTTATAGAGTCATAGTTTGGATTCTGTCCAAGGTTTATGTGGTCATCCTCAGGAGAATTGGTCCAGCATGGCATGCTTGGTCATCAGCAGAGATGAGCCAATGCAAATTGGTAAGACTGTCAGCATTCACACTAAGTGGCCCATTGGTGGGGAGGGAGGAGAGAGTTTTTTCTTTTCTCCCTAAATGGAGATGGCATCTGTGTACTGAATATGTACACCCTTCACATGGACTCTCATGTGTCTGGGCCTTCGTCCTGTTAGGAGCAAGGTTTAGAACCGAAACCAGGGTTTCGGACCCATGGGGAAGAGAATACAGGGGTAGATTTGTTTACATTTAGGCTATTATGAACATGACCACGAAGTGGTGGCATAATGCCTTTGGCCTCTCCTGGCTTCATGGGGAAATGTAATTGTCTAAGCAACAGTGTTGGAAGATGTAGCTGATGGGAGTGTTTGGAAGCCGAGTCCTAAGTAACAGGATTCCATTGCATCATAAAGGGGAGATGGAAGGGCTTGACTTCTCACATTCCACTGGGTTAGGACCTAACAGTCCTCAAGTGACACCAGTTGGCAGCAGAATTCCCAGTCTCCATATCTGAGAAAAGCTAGCTCACAGACCTGTACTAATCACTCAGTCAAGGTATTGCTGTTCCAGTACCACTCAGCAGACTAAGGCCACATATGGGACAGAAAAGCAAAGAACAATTTGGTTATCATGCAATCTATTTACTCAATCCTCTTCATTCCAAACAGGGAGAAAATAAGAGAAAGCAAAACCCATCACAGAATGTGGCTTTCGTAGTGTTGATAAGTGGTTATAATTTACAGCTGTAATTTAATTAAGCTGTTGTTCTCACCAGTGGGTGGTTTGGCACTGAGCTGGTCTGAGTGAAATTAATGTAGCCTATAAATCTGCAATTCATTTCAACTCGAAATGCTAGGTCCTAGCAGAGGGAGAAATTATATATCCCAGGCACCAGGAAAGGCAGAGTCGTATTTCAGATGCATAAGGGGTACTGATGTTGTGTGCTTCTTTTCATAAGTACGGGTGAGGGGAGGAGGGAGAATGGGGCCCATTTCATTAGATTGAAGGTTCTTTAATGTGAGGAAAATAATACCAGAGGAGAGTCCTGAAATAACAGAGCACAGCATGAATTTCTGTATGAACCCACTTAGCCTTGGTGTGCCACTAAATCACCCCTGACAGCCTGACATTGGCTGTTGTTCACGTCTGGAACACAGGTAGCACCTATAAAACAGGTGGCTTTCTCACTGACATGGAAACATGCCTAGTCTCGAGTCTCGGATATAATTAGTGTTTCTAGGTTAATATTGTAAAGGGAGAATAAATTGGCTCTGGCTATGTGAGAGGGTCCAGAGGAAGCTGTGTCCATACGATTAGAGGGATAGAAAGGAAGGGGGAGGGCTCCACAGTGGGAAGCCAGGAATCTGCTGCATACTGGAGAAAGTGCCTTTCTGGGTTTTTCATCTCTATACTTGTGCATAGGACAGGATCGATGTGTGCTCTCCTCGGAACCCTCCAGAATGTCTCACGGAAGAATATTTTTGTGTCATTAAAAACAAGCTGCATCTGCTTTCCTGATATAAAGCCACCAAGTGGGACTTGGAACACTCTCCTAGAATCACAGATTTGTTTTTCGTGAATGAAACATGAGACAACAGATACCATGAAGAAGATGTGAGTGGACTAATTTTACTTCTAACAGGAGTCGTCATTCATATGTCTAAAGTGGAGACGTCAAATCCATGTTCAAACCAGGGCAGGGTGAGGCCTCTTCTGCTGGAAGCCACAGGCCAGTGCTCTGCACAGGATACTTGTTATGGGAGTTACACTTGACCTACTTTCCCCATACCAGAGGCGATGAGCAGACACATCAACGGTTTACGGAGTACCGTGCGAAGGCACTTTATGAACCAGGATGGCTGGCTGCCTGAGTGGTAACCACAGAGGAGGAGATGGATGGAGATGAAAGGGTCCTTTTTCAGACACACATGTAGCTCAAGCTAGTGTGAGGTAGCAGAATGCATAGGCACAGCTGGACCCTGCAGCTCAGACCCTGTCCCCCCCACCCCCCGCCCCGTCCCCTCATCCCTCAGCTTCCGGCTTTTTGGCTGGCATCATACTTCAGAATCCTGGCTCCAGGCTCCAGCTGGGTGTTTCTCTGATGCCTGGAGACTCACCCTTTGGGGTTAAGCAAGATGATGCACCTAACACATCATACACTGCAGGCTGAGCTGAACTGATCTTTTGGCCCCTTTCCTCTTCTTGCTTTGAAAGACTGGAAAACAGATGTGATGCTTGGAGGTGAAGCAGCCACACTGCCAGGGTATCCCGGCCAGCAGGATGTGAAGGGGGGGGGGTGTCCCTGATAAACCTAGAGGAGGAAGAGGAATGGAAGGGCGAGAGACACGAGAAATGACAGCAAAACAGGCATTCTGATCAAGCTGCGAATCTTATTATTTCTCAGAAGCTGTTATATAGCAAATAGTCAAGAGGGGAGGGGAGGTCTGGAAAGTCCAGTCTGCTGGAATTCAGGTCCGGAAGGTCTCTGGCTGAGAGAAGGAGATATTAACTAACAAAGGAGTGCTGACTGCTTCTAAAGCTTGGGCCCTGCAGGTCTCACTGGGAGATAAGTTACCAGGTTGATTTCCTAGGCCCGGAATTTACCACGCAGAGGGGATAAAGGTGAATATTTTACTTATCTTGTGAGCTTAAGATGGCTGTAAACAAAATACAGATCTCAAAATACAGGTCTTTGCTTCTGGCACCAGGAGAAGATGGAAGCCATAGCTAAGGGGCAATAATGCAGATCTGAATGGTGAGCTGTGTTGGGGGTTTGGAATCGCGCTCCAAGAGAGAAAAGGAGCTGCTCTTCTCCATGATCAGTTTTGTTCAAGTGGAAGCATCTTCTAGAAGCCTAGCACCTCGCTGGCGGCTACTCCCAGTTTGTGCAGGTTTCTGTGTCCCAGGAGAATTCAATTAAGCACACTTAGCAGCAAAGACTGCAGCTATCAGTGAGGGCATTTCCCCCGCGACCAAGGTCTTGTCCTTATTCAGAGAGCTGTGACGGTTCGGGCACTCAGGGCTGACAGCTGAGGAAATACTAGGAATCTCTCTAGCTGCCTGGCTTGAGGAACACTGAGCAAATGTTTGGTTTGCAGTTGTGAGGAGCAGGCTTGTGAAGAGCAGAATTCAGTGGCTTCACCTAAGTGCTAAGTGTGAAGCGCAGCACCAACTCACGTTCTCTTCTAATTAATCCTATACCGTCTAGGCCAGAACTTTTGGTAGAAGTACCCTCATAAAGCAGCGACTGAATTTGTTAACACATCTTTTTCCTCTTTGTGACCACACACAGGTGGAACTATACCCCCGGGAGTTTGCTCTCTCAGCTCTGCAGGGCTTGGTGTCCCAGTAAAGATTTTGCCAGGTGTCCTAGGAACCTGGAAATATTCCCCTTCCAACCTCACAGGGATTCACGAGAGCACTGTATGTTTGAGCATCACTCATTGCTTTTCTGAGTCACTCTTAATTATTGCCTTAGCCATGTCTCATATCTGCAGAAGAGAGCTACAGCAGCGGTTTGATGCCACTCCTATTGCGCCATCTGCCATTTCAAGTGGATTTAGTGGAAACAGCACCTCTAACACCAGCAAACAGCCTTACCATCATGTGTGTGGGCTGAATGATGCGTTTTGAAATGAGCCAGTCACCCTATGAGTTTACAGAAATGTTTGCTGTTATAAAAATACTTGAGCCGGGCGTTGGTGGCACAGGCCTTTAATCCCAGCACTCAGGAGGCAGAGGCAGGCGGATCTTTGTGAGTTTGAGATCAGCCTGGTCTACAAGAGCCAGTTCCAAGCGCAGGCTCCAAAGCCACAGAGAAACCCTGTCTCGAAAAACCAAAATAAATAAATAAATTAAATTAAATAAAAATACTTGAAGGAGGAGGAATTGTAGAAAGCAAATGTGTCCTAAGAGAAGAGACATCTTCTTCCATTCCCCAACTCCCAGGCTTATAGAATCTGGTGTTGCTAAGAGCAGACAAAGCTGGAGGAATATGTCAGCTTGAGGCCAGTCTGGTCTACAGAGTTAGTTCTAAGACAGTCAAGGCTACACAAAGAAACCCTGTTTCAAAAAACCAACCAAACAAAAAATCTGGAGGAATACTTTAGAGGCATTGATAATGGGAAGGGGGTGATATGTTGAAATTGATAATCCAGATCAGAAAGCACCCACACTAGACACTGATGTTGGGTTTTTCATGTGAAAGTGTATCTTGTTTTATTGGTGTACCCCCTGTGTAACTACTCGGTAGTAACTGCCGTCCTTGAAGAATGCTATCTTTATTGGGCTGGCATTATGGAAACTCATCAGGTCGTGTCACTGAGTAATATGCTTCTTACAAAGACAAAGTAGAAGAAAACAAAGCAGGCTTTAAAATAAGAGCTGCATAAAAGTAAAATAATTACTGCCACTTCAATAGAAGGGAAGAGATAGAAATCATTTTAGGCATGAGAACCTCAGGCAAATACCAACAGCAAGCAGGGATACCTGACAATGACGTTTAAATGTATTCACATGACCTTGTCAGGTTGTGTTAATGGGACAGGAGCCCACATGGTGAGCTAACTAAATAAAAGCAAGTAAAATAATAAATAATATTCTCTATTATCCCCAAGCAATGCCCTCACTAGTTGCTATGAAATCAGTGGACTGTCACTCTTGCTGTGGGAGAAAAGAATTACCAGAATATTTCAAAGCAGCCTTGGCCAACAATTTAAACAACTACCACAGTAGCAAACATTTTATTGGATTGCTTCGTTATATTTCCTGCTGCAGACATCATTTCCCTCCCACATGGGGAGGTGACACAGCTGCCTGTCAAGTAAGTAGCTACACGCTATGCTGACAGTTCCTGGGAACTCAGGATGAGGTTTTGTACACCTGCTACTTTCTCTAAGCTACCTTGGGAGTAGGCTTCAGGTGGGTGAGAGCTGCCCTCCTCCCTCGCTCAGCAGTGAGATGCTGCCCCCTCCCTAGCTCAGCAGTGAGAGCTGCCCCCTCCCTAGCTCAGCAGTGAGAGCTGCCTTCCTCCCTCACTCAGTGGTGAGATGCCTCCCTCTCCCACATCTCACATCCACGGTGCAGGCCGTTCAGATCCACCCAGGCCCAACCCTTGCTTCTGTGTGCTCTGAGCCCCAGGACCTGGCTGTCGCTTCACCCCATGCTTCCTACCGCCTCATCACCTGTTGCCATCAGTTATCTGTAGGTAGTGCCTGATGACACAGACTCAGGCCTTACATTAGACCAGGGCCAGCCAATTCGGCTCTTGAAAAATCATTACGTTCTTGGTTTTCGAAATCTTGTTCTGAGCATGTGCAACTCTGTGAATAATACTTGTCACTAAAGGACTTTTCTGTAATTATGTGTTCTCGATGCATTGAACATAAATGTATTTTACTCTGTAATAAATGCCCAAGTATTATCAGACTGGGTCATTGTTTTCCATTGTGTACAGCTTTTTGTACTTATTTCATAACCATTTTGCTTGTTCCTTTCACCCAACAAAGAAGGATATATGAAATGAAGGAAAGTACTTGCCTTGACCACGGTTAGGCTGGGGGAGGAAAGGCCGGGTGGTGGTGCTGGGAGGAGCCACCACGGGCCTTTTCCCTATACATCTTGAGTAACTTGAGCTTGGTGGCTGGTTGAAAAGAACCTGACTCACTTCTCGAAACTATTTATGCATCTTCCAATACAGCAAGGCAGACAGAATCATATGGCCCTTGCTGGAACTGACATCTCCTGAAAAGATTGCAATGCTGGCTTCCGGCTACAGGAGCAGAAAATTCTCCAGTCTCTGGCCTTCCTCAGTTTACCCATCCACCTGGACTTGTGCATCATCCAGCAAGATCAGGACTCTCGTTCTTTAAGGAGTCTTCGGATAAGGCTGTCTCACGAATAGCCACAGAAGCTTAGCACTGCCTTCCTATTCTTGGTGTTTGTACTTCTTATCTTTTCCCCAACTGTAGGCAACACAAAATGATTCAAGAGTCTTTAGAGCATCATTAGCATAGCACTTTTTCTATCATATAAAAACCAACCTGAAATCTGCAGTCTTGAACCTGAAGCAGAGCTCTCTCATCAGAACCTGGCCATGCTGGAATCCTGAGCTTGGATAGGAAGCCCCCAGGATAACGGATAACTAGTTGTTTGGTGCTCAGCATCAACAAATACATCTACAATACAACCGCAGCACCTAAGGCTCAGGGCACATTGCCAGAAAATCAAGAAGTCTGCTGTGTATGTCTCCGAGAAACATCACAGAAGTGACACCTATGAGTCTCTTCAACATGGTTGCTTAAACAAAACCTGAATAACAGGGGAAAGCTCACAGGGCCTCCACCCTATACAAAGAGCTACAGACAACAAATGCCTAGTGAAAGGAAAATGTCTCTCCCAGGGATGAACCCCCCCTAATTGGTTATCCAATACCAAATGGTCCTGAAATCATATGTACATGAACACTAAACAGACTTATCAGGTTTTATTTACACATTTATGCATTTATACATATGTAACAATAGCGGTCAAATAAAAGAGGTCATCAATTTGAGAGGGAGTAAGTGGAGGACATGGGAGAAATTGGAAGGCGAGGTTGTGGTAGTAGTTGGAAGGAGAGAAGGGAAGGGGGAAATGATGTGATTATATTTTAATTAAAAATAAAATAGAAAATTAGAAGATTTAAAACTGTTGTATTTTAACTCGGACAAATCTTAAAAAGGTTAAGTTTATTCTTTTGTAAAGAAAAAGAGACTGAACTTCAAGAATGTGCTCATTGCTGTTTTTAAAAATTCCCTTGATGCCTCAATTTTCACAGTGGTGGGCATGGGTATGTCCAAATTTCAAATATAAATACAGCTCTAGCATGGGCGGTTCTGCTGCTGCACTGCGCTGTTCTAAAGAGAAGATTTTAGCCCTTCTGTTATCAATGTGCGGCAGAATTCGCGTAAGGAAACGCTTTGCTGATGACTGATAATGATGATGACTGATCATGATAATGGTGGTTGTGAAGATGTTGATAACGGTTATAATGATAATAGCTACCATTTTACATTCGCACGTTTATGTGCTGTCTGCTACCTGCAGCATCTGTCTTCCTTCCAGTGACGTGCAAGTTGAGTAATACGTGTCTTTCCAGGGCCAGATATAAGAACCAGGGACCCGCACGTGCTAAGCAAGTGCTCTTTGCCTGAGCCACAGCCAGGCCACAGCTCTCATTCCTTTTAAAGAAATGGGAATCGGAGATGAACAGGATGTGAACTGCCGAAGGCAAAGGCTGAACTCCTAACTTGGTTCTGGCTGTTTTGTAAGCCATCGGTTCACATTTCTCTGCTATACTCTTGTACACTATTGAAATCTTCAAGAGATTTTGTGAACTGTGGGAGTGTTAGGAAACACAATCATTTTTTTCTCTTTGAAGTACCAGGATCAATTTACCTTGCTGTGACCCTCCTTGTTGGAGCCTGCTCCAACAAAGTCAGCTGGGGGTACCTGGAGGGGGCGCTGAGGCTAAAGCAATGTTAGATCAAGAGAGATTGAGGCAGAAAACACGGGATAGATTCGGGGAACTGCCAGCTTATTCTGGACAACCCCGAGTTTATTTCAGAGCCTGCTTATATACAACAGCAGAGCAAGGCACTGCACAGACGGTATCTAGACATGAGGCCCTTCCTGTCCTTGAGCAAGCAGTTCCGCCTCTCTGGATGTGCCCTAAGGTCTGGCCTCAGAGTATTCTTGCTAGAGAGTGTGCTCTTTTCTCATGGGCAAAATGCTCTTTCCCACGGGCTTAACCAGAGCTTTCTCCCAGCCCTCAGGGATACTGGAGCAAGTAGAGCAGGCAAGCTTGAACTCAAGTGACGTGTTAAGACCCCAGATGGAAACTGAATCACACGTGGGCTCCTCATATGCAGTATCTCTCTCTCTCTCTCTCTCTCTCTCTCTCTCTCTCTCTCTCTCTCTCTCTCCCCACCCCTTCATTTCCTCCCTCCCTCCATTGTTACAGTATACAGGAAAGTACTGTGACTCTATCAACAGAATAATAATAATAATAAACATAATAATTTTATAATTGTTTAAGGGAGGGAGCGTAGTCAAGATTTTAGGACTGGACAGGCATCAAGGCAGGCCAGGCATAGCTGGTGGTGATATAGAGAGAGTCTAGCCTCTACCTGCAGGAATGGGATGAAAACCAACCTCCCCCTCTGCCTGATATCACTTCTTCAGGATACAAATTCCTGGGAGAGAACACGTAACTTGCTATGTTTGAGCCAACTGTCTTAAAGAAGCCTACAAAGACAACTAATAACACACCACTCTCTCCAGGTGTAGTGGTTTTACTGCAGTCCTTAGGAAGGTGTGTAGAAGACTCTTGGAGCCCTAAGCAGACTTGAATCAGCATGTTTCTGCATGCAGTTATGAGCAGCTATGTGCAGGAACTCACTGTGTGCAATTTAAAATAAGACCACAGTCTATCAAAGTCATTTCACCTCCCTTTATTTCTGGAGGGCAGACTTGCAAATGGAGTGTGTTTTCAACACCACTCTGGCTGCTCTAACAACACTGAGGAAGAAACTGGAGACTGATATCCAGTACAATTTGTTTACTTGTAATGAGTCAGACCTAGCTGGGAGTAAGGTAAATTTAATTCTAATTGACCTTGTATAGGGATGGCTAGGCATTCTCATACTTATTGAGCCTATACTTTTATTTACAATACACTGAGTAACAAAACTGAGGACAAACAAAAGCACAGGAAGGAGTAATATCCAATTTGTCTCCTATCAAAAGGTGAACTGTGCTCTGGGTGAGGTCTTCTACTTAAATAAACTTCTCAGAACTGCTCCACTGGGCTGGTTTCCTCAGCAGCGTACTGTCCACTTAATCATAAGCAGCCTACTTCTCACTTTGGTGGAATCTCCTCCACGGTATTTTCAATTGCTGTCTTGAACAGTGGGGAAGTCCACTGCCAATACTCTGGTGGTCCGAGGTGCTTCGGTGTCAAGGCTGCTCCTGCTCTATGGAGTTGTGGGAGAGTCAAGCTCTCTGTCTCCACTCCAGGTCCTGCACACACAGTTCAGGTTTTCCTGGGGCTGTGTTCCTGGAGATAGAGGCTGTTGGGGCCTGCAGTTCTAGTCACACAATGAGGAAGGTTTTCCATCTTGTTCCACTGGCCAAGGCTTTGCTACATCCACTCTGTAGCTCACCGTTAGCACTGGGGACTAGCCGAGTCTGACTTGCTGAAATGCCAGTGAGCCATATTGAATCTAGAGGTGTTACTGAGTGAGCTCACTGGAGTCTGGGAAAGCGCTAAATGAGTGGGAAGGAAGAAGGAAGAGTGGAATCTGCTCCAGACAAATTAGCTACACTGCGTGGGGAGAATTTGTCTAGTAAAATGGGACAGTGTTGATGAGGAAAAAGGAAGGGATGCTGGTTAGCTAACAATTGAAAGACATGTTCCCATCTCTGCCTTGGTGTCTACATCTCTTGCTAAGCTTTGGCTCTGAGCTGTGAAGGGCTGAGAGGGGTCAGAACTGGGAATCTCCCTTTGCCAGATTAATTATTAGATGCTGTGGATTAGGTTCTGAATGAGGGAGTCTTTGGGGTTGGACTTACTAAATAGAAAAGGACCTCCCATCAGCTTCTTCTGCTGAGCTTGTGTGTGGACATTTCCTGAAATCTGTGACAACGTGGAACTGCTCCAGGAAGTGACACTAAACTGTGGTCTCTTGCCTGTGTCCTTGTGGAGTCTTTATGTCCCAGGCTCACTCACTTTGAGCCTTCGCCATCTCCTCAGCTATTGTGGAGGTGATTCTCACCTGGTCCTGGCCTCTCTGGAAGAGTCTACTTGTTTCTGGCATATTTTCTTCATGCATACTCAGATATCTCTCTCCAATTTGGGGTACAGAAACACAGCCTGCGCTCATTACAACATTTGTGCCCTTGTTCTTATGGTGGCTCTGAGAAGCATCATTGGCCTCTAGCTGTCCCTCTTTCCACCTGGGGCGATAATTTCCGTACACTATTTTTACATGCCAGAGCCAGTCCATCTTGCTTTCTTTTTGTTTCTACTTTGTGTTTTCTTATTTTTCTCATATTTCTCATTCTTTTCTTCTGTCTGTGTACTTGGCTCTCAGTTTTCTCTGTCCTGTCTGGACTTGTGAGGTGTTATCTTAGTCTATTTTAATATTTTATTCCTCCCTCCCCACATAAGAAAGTGAAGATTAAGGTTTCACCCTCTTCTGCTTTAAAGACATAAAACAGCTGAAGTTCTGTTTTATTGTTATTTATTAAACTGTTTTAATATTCCCTGTGACTTCACCCTTGACCCACATATAACTTGGTTAACAAGCGTCTGGAGCTGAGGTATAATCAGGTAGTGTTTCGTGTTTTCTGATTTAATAGTTTGGTGGTCTGTAATTATGCAGTATATAAAGTTAATCTTTTAAATTTGTAGAAGATGTGTTATGATCTAGTGATATCTGCACATGTCTCCGAAGCTAACGAAATCAGCACGCCCAGGACATGATCGTATACCCATACCTATTGCAATATATTATTCAGTCCAGAAATGAAACCATCACATTTCCAGTGCTGTTTATAACATAATGAAATACTACCCAGCCATCTAAAAGGATGAATCTTATTGTTTGTGGCAAGATGGTTGAAGATCACTATGTTGAGCGCACTAGGCTAGGTGCAGACAGAGAACCTCATGTTCTCATTCACACAGAACCTGAAAAGTTGATTCCACAGGACTTGAGGGTGAGATGACCTTCACCAGATCCTGATGAGACTGGCGTAGGAGGATGGGAATGGCTAGTACTATGTTACGATTAAACACAGCAAGGAGTTCTGGTGTGCTACTGCATGGTAGGATAATATATAAACAATAATGTCCGATATGTCTCAGATAGGAGAGATGACCCTGATTCAGAAAGTAAGGAGGAGAGTGATTAACACTGATTCCTGGCCTGCACATGTGTAAGTACACATACATGTGCGCGCGCACACACACACATACACACGCTAGTGCATGTGTACACACATACCACATGTACACATGGGCCTTTATTTTCAAGTTATTATAAAAGCTGTGTGTGTGTGCATGTATGTGTGTGCATGAATGTGTGTATATGTGTAAGTGTGTACATGTGTGTGTGTAGTAAAGATCTAGTCCTCTCTGGCTTCTGCTTCTGCAGGTGTTTCTGCACTTCTCCCCTTCACCCCTTTACCCCATCCCTTCACATACATTAAAAATAAACAAATCTTTTTAAAAGTTTTATATATGTGCATATGTAAATATATGTACATATAACATACATTGTAGATATAATATATATAATATGTAATATATATAATTATTGAATCAGTAGTGATCACTGAAATGCCCCTCTCTGTCTTCAGTAGCCCTTATTCAGAAAATATAATTTTCTTTCCCTCTGAGCCTAGATGCTGGAACAGGTCAAAGTCAGCTGTCCACTGAGAAAGCAGGCATTTGGAATGAGTGGTGTAAAGGAACAATGCATCCACCTTTAGTTTAGCATGCCAAATGTGACCTTTTCACCAATGCATGCTCTATTTGCCAAAACTATAATAACACAGCTTGATGTCACCTATAAAATTTATATTTTCCCCTGATCTCAAATCTCTTTTTGTGAACTGTAGGCTATGATCACCTGACCATTGAACATTTTTATTAAATTTAAGTTTCTAATTTATGTTAATGGTTATGTATCTTTTGAGTAAAAAAGACACACAGAAGCAGTGAGGTAGCCATCAGTCTGGTCCAGTACTGATGATGTCGACAGCAATGTCATAGACTGCACAGAACACCACTGTCTTTATGGGATGTCACAGAGAGGTGATTTATTGCTGAGTGCTTGGGCATGACTGTTGCCTTAGAAATTTAAGGAAACTTAATTTTTGATATGAAGATTTTAGACTTATTTAATTGACTTGCAAACACAACAACTTAACAGAGTCAGAATGCAAATCCTGCTCATAGGTAGGGAGGAGGGTGCTTGACACCATTGAGTTCCAAGCGTAAATATGAAAAATGAGCAGCAAAGTGTGTCTGTTAGAACAAATGCTTGATTTGCGAGGTTCCTACTAGAGGTAAATACTAAGGCAGTCATCTTCAGAGTAGGCAACACCTGACACAGAGGGAGAAATCCATTCCAGGAGAATGTTCTAATGGAACCTAGAACCATTTGAACCCTTTCATCCCTGTGCTCAGTTCTTGGCTGATTGTGGAGACCCAAAAATGTGAGCCTATTCCCACCTTGTCTGAAAGTCAGAGAGTTTCAGCTTGCTCGAAGTTGTTGCCATTCTACCCTGACCAAGGTCAGAAAGTTGGAACTTACTTCTATTCCTTCAAGGTTATTGTCTGTTTCTACCGGAAACAAAAGTCCTACCTTGATTTAGATCAGAGAGTTCTGCTTTTTCAAGGTTATTGTCAACAGACGTGGCTAATATACACATATTTCAGGTGTTAAGAGGTAGATCTGTTTCTACCTCAAGCAAAAGTGTAAGGATTCAAATAAGTTCCTACTCCCCTAGGAAGATAACTATGGATTCCACCCAAGGAGAGGTTTGCCTCCATAATGTTTTGGCCTAGGGTGTGAGCATTACTTGTCTTGTTCTAGCAATAGAATGTTTAACTAAGAATCCAGCCTGCAAAGTCCAACTGGTCTGTTCATTTCCTTGTATCATGCTAATGCAGTTTTTTTAAAAAAATCTTACGCCTACCTTTTTGGGTCAGGGATATTTTAAGCAAATGGAAATTAAACTCGGGTGATTTCGGTATTCACTGGAACTCCCTCCTTGTACTATTCTGTGTTTTCTGTTTTATTTTCACTCACATCTTTGTACTCTTATTTTTCTAATCACCATGCCCCTACACTGGTAAGTGGTATCCTTGTCAAAACTGGTCTCCAAAAAGTGGTGTCCAATGCGTCCTGTTGATATTGGTGTTATTAGAAAGTCTGTGGCATAAATGAGTCAGGCTTCACCCCACATGCCCTTTGCTACCCAGGGAGATGTGATCTGCTAGGAATATTATTTCTTCTGAGATGCACAAGTCTTATTAGCTGCTTTAGTTATTTGTGACTAAACATCTCAGAAGGAGTAATTATTTTTCATTCCAGTACATTATTTTTTACATTTTTAAATTTTATTTTTGAGATTATAATTACCATTCTCTTTTTCATTTCCTCTCTTCAAACCTTCTGTATACTCCACTCATGCTCCTTCAAACAGGTTATGGATTTCAAAGGGTAATCCTTAAACAAGAGAAGTCTATTTCTTACAGACTTTGGGGCTGGGATGTTCAGGATCAAGTGTGAGTTAGGTCTGGTTTCTGGTACGGGAATGTTGCCCACAGATGGCTTTGCATAGGAGTCCTTGCATGGCAGAAGAGTCCTAGTGTGGACTCCCTGGTTTGAGAAGTGACCCTGTTGAGAAGGATGATTAGTGTCTAATCTACTGAGGAATGCTGATACATGCTGAGCCACCTCTTGCTATAATATATTGCTTAATTTTTTTTAATGGAGGGATTGACTTTAGAACTATGTCAGTAAGTTTTACATCACTGCAACCAAACTCCTGGAAAAACTACTTGAAGAAGGAAGGGGTTGTATTGACTCATGGTTTGGAGGGAGTTCTGTTCTTCACTCTGAGGGAAGGCATGATAGCATGCCTTACTTCATGCTGGTGGGGATGTGAGGTGGGGTCTATTCTCGCAGTAGTAGACTAGAAGACAGAGAGCAGTTAAAAACAGGGAGTAGGCTATCACCTTCTGAGCTCTACCTTGATGACTTGCTCTGTCAGCCATGCCCCATCTCACAAAAGGTCTCCCAAAATAACACGATCACCCAGAGAAACAGTCACTGAAGATATGAGCCTACAGAGGCTGTTCCAGGTTCAAACCACAACTTTCTATCTACTTCTGGTCCCCAAACTCCCACGACCATCTCATAATGCAAAATGCACTTAGTCCAATTTCATGAGTGTCCAACGTCTTAAAGGTTCCAACATTGTTCAAAAGTCCAAAGGCTCATCAAACTCAAGGCATACTCCTAGCTGGGAGCTCCTGTAAAAATACAGTAGAAACTTACTTGCAATATATAGTTGCATGGCACAAGTATTCCTCTCTGTTGGGGGCTGCAGACCTCTGGCCCCTTGACTTTCTTTGCCTGCCTCAGACCCTTTGCCTGCTGGAGTGAACAGAGTCAACAACTTGTTTTCCTGTGCCTGTAGCTGCTCTGAGCACGAGACCCTCATGAGTTCTTGATGCCAGGGGAGTGGTTTCTGGTGGGTTTTACAGCGGAAAATCCCAAGAGCTGGGGCATGGCTATCTGTTAAGGATCCCTATATAAGCTTCCCTGGAGCACAATAAAGTTGGCATTCTTGTTTCAAGGATGACCCATGTCTCTCTGTGTGTGTGTATATGTTTAAATCTTCAGTTCTTTTTCTGGCACCACACTACAGGCATATGTAGTACAGGTGGGCAGTACAACTATATCCCCAAATGGAGATATAAAGGCAGATAACAAAGACAGTTTCAGCCAAAGAAAGACCAAAACCCAGCACTGAAAATATTAACTTCTGTATTTAATTTCCAACATGTAGGGCATGTAGTATCACAATATTCTTTCTAGTGGGCTTGCTCACCAGTTCCATGCCTAGGACATCGTAAACCACAGTATACATACCCTTTCTCTCAGGTTAGCTACATGCACTCCCTGCAGTTTTCTTCAGTAGACACTCTACATGTTTTTTTTTCTACAAACTTTCAATGATGTATAAGTCACTAGCACATCCTTCTTTTCATATTGACATGTGTTATTAACACTATGGATCTTGCAATGTATCTATATCCCCTGTGTGCTAAAACTTAGGATGAGAAAAAATCAAGAAGACATAAACCTTGCTGTCACATAATTATGAATAGATACAACACTTTTGCTAGACTGTTCTATAGAAATAGTGTTTGTCTGACATGACTTACTATGTGAACTTGACATCTTTGGCCCTACCTTTGCCCTGTCTTGTTGCTTTTGAATGTTTTCCAAGGTTATAAACATGATTTTTCCATCTGTTTTTACCATGTTACGTCTCAATTTCAATACATGTTGTTTAAAAGACAAAAAATGATCAAAGAAGCACACAACTTGCATGCTGGGACAACCCACAGCCCACTGGCTCTGGTTGTCACTGGTAATCTTCTGCACAGGAGGTGGCATGATGCAGGACGAGCTTTCTGCTGCCACTGTGGTCATTCTAATGCTCAGCAGAGAACTTTGTCACACATGAACCAGAGACAAAAGGACAAAATAGTTGTGCTATAAATGGCAGGAGCAGTAGACAGGGCTTTTCTCTAGAGATGACACTTGTGACTTTACTCTGAACATGTCCAGGATGATATCAGTACGGCAACACCCCAAGGAGCTCTCCAAAAAGGGTGGAAGAATCCCCCAGTTCTGACTCAACAACTCAGGTAACTTCAGAGACTCTTTCATTTTATCCATCTTTGTTTATCCCCATCTATTTGATGGCTACCATATCTCTGGACTTTTATATCAGCCTTCTTTGTTAGTAGTGAATTTTCGTTATCAGACTACTTTGCTGCCTTAATTTTTCATATGTTTTTTGCGTATTACCCCAGTCATCTGCCTTGTTCATTGCTATACATGTTAACTAATCTAAAACCTTAAATACAAAACACTGAACTTAATGCTATACACTCCTCAGAATGTCAACTGTCTTTTTTTAATGAACCTCCTCCTTGAATTCTCCCTTTCAAGTCTAATTCAGCAACCATTGAATTGCAAAATCAGTTCTCATTCCAGATCTGTAGACTATCAATCTAAAGTCATATTTCTAAAAGAATCTAATGTTGGCAGGCTCAAACTTGGAAAATTGGGACCACATGAAAATCTCTAAATCACAGTGACTAAGTAAGGTCATAAACAAGCTTAGAGTTGTCATATATTAAAAAACCTTTCTAATAAATCAAACATGCTTATCTCTGCAGAGTCACCACCACCATCATCATGCATGATCCTAAATCGCCCTCAGTCAGGCTCAAACCAATTGGCAGTCTGTATCAGGGAGAATAAAGCAGGCCTGAGGTAGTGATAATCCTAAAATTTTATAGGTTCTAGATAGCTAAACTTCTTTCTTGTTATTTCTGATGCCCTACTTGTCCAAAATGGGCCATCACAGATGCTCTGCCTTCCAATTTCACCAGGAAGAACAACAAAGATTCCAGTCAGAAAAACCTGTTTCTCATTGGCACCACTTGCCCAAGATGGGGCATCACAAACGCTCTGCCCTCCATCTTCACCAGGAAGACCGACAAAGGCATCACACCTGGACACATCTCTGCAGTTGCCACTGTAGGCGAGAAGAGGCAAGGCCAGTCGCAGCTGGACTTTGAAATCAATGGACCATATGCCAGTGAATGAGGCATAGTCTTTGAAATGCTGTGACCTGCAGTAACACAGTTTGCTTCTCCTCATGAACCAATGACCACATACTTTAAAAATATTTAAAAATACCCAATTTTTAAGCAGAAAGGAGACTTTAGTCAAATGTGTTCTAGGAAGAAGGTGTCAAAGATGCATGTTCATGGATCACAGAACTAATCTGGTTGTTTAGAATGTAGGCTTGGAGAGGAATTTGGGGAAAGCCAAATTAAACCCCTTCAGTTTATAAGTTTAAGGTCTCTAGTGGCTGGAGGTGGAGGCCTTTGAGTCTAAGATGATCCCAGGGCTTTGAGTAAAATCAGTAGCTCCTAAGGGTTCTGCCCTGGAAGTTCTGCTCCTTGATTGATTTTTGGGTAATGAACAATCTTGAATCACTAGAATAAACCCCACTTTTATGGTGTGCAATTATTCTAGTTAAATTTTGCTTTTTTGTTCATGGTGGGGGACATTTGCTATTTGTCTTGTAATTTTGTTTTGGTTTTGGTGCGAAGATAAGTTTGGCTTAAAAAAAAACATGACTTTGGGTTATCTTTCCTTTTCTATTTCTTGAAGGTGGTGTAGGTAGGACTGGTAAAATTCACTGGTAAAGACCTAGAAGCCTGGATCTTTATTCTATGAGACATCTGAAGTGCTGAATTGAATGTCCTCAGCAGTCGTACGGAAATTCAAAGTATGTACTTCATATTCCTTGAGTTTCATTCATTCATTCTTTAAGAGAGTTTGGATTATTTAAGACATTGCCAAAGCATGTAAGTGGAGCTGCCTAAAGCATTTCCTTACTCTGCAACTAGACACAGGGTTTGCAGCAGTTATGGATCCTTCACCCCTGACACTGCCCATTTGTCTCTCCCCGACTTTTTTTTTCATGTCCATGTTGCCTTACAACTCAGGGTTTTATACTTCTGCTTTAAGACAGTCTTTCTCTGCTGCTCTGGTTTTATCTAGAGTTTTGCTGTTGGTTGCTACGCTCATTTCCGAGCCTGTAGGATTAGTTTGAAATTGCTTTATTCCCTTTCTCTTTCTTAGATCAGCTCCTCAGATTACTAAGAGTTCACTTCTCTTCTGATACGGGATGGATTTGGTGCTGCAGCTCTCAGCTCCATCCTGGCTGCTCCTGAGGACTTTCAATACGCTGCGTTTTTACTTTCATTCATTTCAATGCATTTTAATCTCCCTGTGATGTTTCCTTTTAGATATGAATAGATTAGCAATGTGTCCCCCACCCCACCGCAGCCAGTTTCCCACTGCAGAGAGTTTCCTGTTTTTCTGTACTTCCATTCCATTTTGATCATAGAACGAACTAGACGATTCCATTTCTTTTGCATCTGATGAAGGCTGTTAATTGCTTAGTGTAATCCCAGCTTCCAGCCTCCATCTTTGGAGACTCCTTCTCTGTGTCCCCCAAACCTTGACCCCTATCCAGGAAAGGTCAAGACCACTCCCACAGGCTATTTAAACTGCTCTCCCAAAAATAAACATGTAGTTTTCCCTCTTCCTCTCTGGTGGTCACGTTAGCGGCTTCTTGTTTCCCCTTGGGGCCACCTGGGAGTACAGGTGTCTAGTTAAACCTGGATATTGTTTAATTTGGTTTGATTGGGATTATTTTACATCAGCGGAGAGGCTCAGTTAAGAAAATATTCCTAACACTTGGGAGTTAAGCTAACTTAGGACGTTTATAGTTCAGAGAAAATGGGTGCGGTTGTTTGGTGTGGAACACAGTGTTTGTTCTGCTCTTTGTCGGATGGCAATCTGTTCCCTCAGGTCTCTCTTTTCTGTTTGGTCATTTTAACAAGAATTCAGGGATGGCTATTCATGCCTCTAGCTTATTTGTGGAAGTTTAAAGTGGCTTTTAACACTTCAACTATCATATTGTAAGGATTTGGGTCTTATGAAATTCTACTTTAGTAGGCATACCCTGAACCCACCTCATCAGGGAAAGGCATGTCTTCCAGTGCTCCTGGTGGGGCTAGAAGGCATGTTTACACTTGGCTTCTGTCATCATCATTGGGGTGGTGGAAGAGGGCCTATGTAAAATACAACCTCATGACTGTTAAATAGACTTAAAAGATAGGCTTATTTAAGTACATTCTTACTTCATCACTAGTTATGTCACTTCAATGAGACCCTGAACTCTTTTGCCTGGACTATGGGTTTTCCATGTCTCCTCCATGTATGGTTCATGCCATGTGTTTAGATCTTCTGCAAAGACTGTTGGCCTCCTGGCATCCTGGCACCTCTGGTCCTTTTGTCCTATACTTCTAAGACTCTGCCATTTGGAAGCAGAGTATTTCATGGCCCAGTCCTACAAACTCAGGGTGCAGCCTGAACCGCAATGGTCTCAGCATTGAAGCATCCTTACTTGCTCCCCCTTATCCAAAAAAAATTAGTGAAAGCCTCTGCTTTCAAGAAACCCCTTTAAGGAAACACTATCACCTACACATTAAAGATGAAGTATATGGTTGAAATGTGATTCGCTGGGCAATGAAGATGGTCCTGAGATGAACATACTGTTGTCCAACATGCCTGACTGGAGATGTAGAAACATTCTATACAAAGTTCCTATGTTATTAACTCCCAGCTTCAATGCAAGAAATAAAAGGCGGCTGCATTCTAATGAACTATTAGGAAGTGTAAATGCTACTGGGAAGATTTTTGCGGGAATAAAGAAAAAATCTAAAAGTTTTAATTGTAAAAGTCTTTCACTCCCTTGGTTAGATTTATCCCAACTTATTTTTGGAGTCTGTGGTGAATGAGACCATTTCCCTGACTTCTTCAACATGTTTGTTGTTGGTGTACAGGAAGGCTGTTGATTTCTTGTGTGCTGCTTTTATAACCTTCAAATTTCTTTGTCAATTACTTACAACTGTAGAAGTTTACTAAGATATATATATATATATACATATATATATCCATAAAAGAGATTTAAATGGAGCTACCCTATACTAAGGGGAC
>JAQHUG010000093.1:6926058-6952409 GCA_028555095.1 Dicrostonyx torquatus
CTGTGATAGATCCCCAGGGACCCGTGAGTCAGTGGAAGGCCTGGTGGAAACACAAGGGGAGCACTGTGGACTCTGTTATTCACCTCTCATTGGCCCTGTTATCGGTTGGGTAAGCCACACCTGCTCAGAGGAAAGACGTCTACAATTTTGAGGCATTTTAGGTAATTCATCTAGGAAGCATTAGTAACAGAAACAAGTGGTTGCAATCACTGTTTGATGCTTAGTCTCCATAAACAAATGGTGTGCAGAACAATGTAGGTTTCTCTTTGACCTCTAACTCGAAGTTCTGCAAATTTGATAGTCGCAGTACAGAAGCTGCATTCTGGGGCTCTGTGGGTCATTCAGAGTCACGGGCAACAAGATCCTCACACCTGAGCTTAATCCCAGCCGCTTTGACATGGCCTAGCAATTGTTCTCAGGGAAGACTTTAAGTTCTTGAGCTGTCTCTGAAAGGTTGTGCGGGTCAAAGTACAAATTCTAATGGTGATGCTCTGACAGGTAATTAAATTCTGCTTAAGAAACAAGGCCAAAATATTTCATTTTGAAACATGATTCCAATTTTGAAAATAATGCTACAGAGATGGCTTGTGGGTAAAAAGCTCCTATGCAAATACAAGGACCAGAGTTCAGATCCCAAGTGTCCATTTAAATGTTCAGTGGGTGTGGTGATCTCCTTGTAAACCCAGTGCATAGGAAGCAGAGACAGGGGACTGCTGGAGTAAGATAGACTGTTCAAATCAGTGAGCTCTGTGCTCATTTGAGGGACTCTACTTCAGTCTATGCAGTGTGGAGAGGGATTAAGAACACCTGGTAATAACCTTCGGCCTCCATATGTATGGGCACACATATGCACATGTATCTTACACACGTGTGTGTGACACCATCTTATAAATGTACATACACCTTTGCAAATGCTGAATACGTACACTAAATAAATAAGATTACAGAGGGAATTGGTGGCTTGAGTGAGAATGGTTCCCATAGACTCATATGTTTTAATGTTTGGTTCCCAGTTGGGGGAACTATCTAAGAAGGATTAGGAGGTGTGGCCTTGCTGGAAAAAGTATATCACTAGGGATAGACTTTGAGGTTCCAACAGCCCACACCAGCCTTCCCCCAGCCTGCTCCCTGTGGATAAGATGTAATGCTCTTAGCTACTGCTCCAGCACCAAGCCTGTCTGCTTTCTACATTATAATAATAAACTAATCCTCTGAAACTGTACGCAAGCCCCCAGTTAAATGTTTTCTTTTATAAGTAGCCTTGTTCATGTGTGTCTTCACAATGATGAGCCAAGAGCTAATGAGTAGCACAAAAATAGAATGCTGACCATGTAGATGTTAGCGTTTTCTGGGTGTCTCTGCTACCCCACACATATTGCCTTGTTGTAGATAAACATATAACTAAATCCTAATGCAGGTTTCTATGAATGCAAAAATTTTCATATTGACATTGGTTTAAAAGAAAATGCCCCCATAGGGAGTGGCACTATTAGGAAGTATGGCTTGTTGGAATAGGTACGGCCTTATTGGATGATGTGTGTCACTGTGGAGGTAGGCTTTGAGGTCTCCAATGCTCAAGCTATATCCAGTGTGACAGTTCACTTCCTGTGGCCTGATGTAGAACTCTCAGTCCCTTCTCCAGCACCATGTCTGCCTACATGCTACCATGTCCAGCCATGATAATAATGAACTAAACTTCTGACGCTGTAAGCCACACCCAATTAAACGTTTTCCTTGTAAGTTGCTATGGTTATGGCCTCTCTTCGTAGTAACAGAAACCCTAACCAAGACAACATTCAAAGAAAATACACAGCTTTCTGGGGAAAAATCCAAACTTAATGAAATCTACCCTGGGTGCACATAGCATGTGAGTCTGTTTTTCGAAAGATCAACTGGCTGATACCTTTACAAAAGACGGATATGAGGGTAGCATCAGCGATCTGACACTGGATCAATACACAAACGGATCAATACACAAATATTGTATTCATTATTCTTCATGGGAAAGAGACATCTCTAGGAGGACTGTGATTTCGTAAAACATATGTACATGTGAATGAGTGGATGGAGACAGGGAGTAGGCGTCCTTGGGAAGGACATGATCACCTCCCCTGTAGCACGACTGTGATGAAGTCGTCACAGGATGGTCCCTCTAGAAAGGCCAAAGCCCATTAAACTATGAGGCTTGATTCTTCCTGCTGAAAATAAGGCTAAAAACTTAGTGTGTCCTTTTGTTATTGAGTTTGCTTCAGAAGACATAGGTTATTTTCTCTCTTTGATGCATTTGTAACTCTTTTGAAAAGGCGAAGAAACTTCTCCACAGCTTTGAAGTGTAGGTAAGTCTTTCCGCAGCACTTTAGGGCCATGAAGTTGTCTGTTTGAAATGAAATAATCAAAGAAGCTATCCCAGTCATCTGCAATTATCTTCAGGAGAATGGGGTCTTGACTTTAGTGGACACCTTGCTCCCAAACTTTCTTTTGTCATAAAGATATGAGAAGATGATTTTTCATTTGGGTAAAGCCAATTATCTTACACAGATGGCCAGCTCAATTACTGAGCATATCTCTAATACATTACACATGACAAATGGTATTGTCAAATCTTCTTACTTGAAGACTAATTATTGTTTATTTTGGGAACATGTAAGAAATGGGTTGTGTCCGCTTGACTGCAGGAAAGTGTGGGATTTCGTTCTGTCTTTGCAGTTGTTTTAGCTGATTGTCTGTGATGCTAGTCATTCTGATTTAATGTGTATTCTATGAAGAGGTTTTCTGGGCTAAGAATAAGATACTGCTTTAAGTGATATTTGTGATATTTCTGCAATATTTCCATACCTCCATCAGATGCCTGGCCACAAGGCAGGGTTTTCCATGGCAAGAGAGCCAGTGATGGTATCATAGACGACAGGGGTGGGGAAGAAAAAACAAGTCTGATCTTTCACTGCTTCTTATGGGCAACACAATAGTTTAAGTACTTAAAGGGAAGCCCTCAAAGACATGATGATGTCTTGATTCCCAGAACCTTATTTGCTGATAGGGTCACTGCATATGGCATCGGCTGGTCCAGATGATGCCATACTGGAGCAGGGTGAGCTCACAGTTTAAAACTGCTGGTGTCCTCAGAAGAAGTGGAATATCCTGTGACAAGGAGGGCAGACAGCAAGAGATGCAGGGAAACCTAAGGAGGGCCTGGAACCCACAGCCACCACCACAAGCTAGCAAGAGGGCGTGTTGTAATTAGAGGAGAGGTGTGGGTTGTGTTCCCCAGCCACCAGCCGCTGATCTGCTCAGCTGCTGGCCACCTGCACCCGAAATAACCACATGAGAACGGCATTCATTCAAACTCTGCCTGGCCCATTATCTCTAGTCTCTTCTTGGCTAGCCCTCACCTCATAAACTAACCCATTATAAAAGTCTGTAAGCCACCACGTGGTGACTTACTGGAAAGAAAGGTCTAACCTGCATCCATCTGCGACGGGAGCCTCATGGTGACTGGCCCACTTCCTTCTCTCTTCCCAGAGCTTCCCTTCTGTCTACTCCACCCACCTAAGGGCTGACCTATCTTACAAGCCAGACAGAGTCTTTATTCAACCAATGAGAGTAATACAAAATAAAGGGACCACTCCCACATCAAGGGCGAAAGGGTTCTCTAGAGTTTTCAGAGTGCACATGGCCATTGTCACCCCTTGGTTTGGAGTTTTTTGCTTCCAGAACTATGAGAGGGCGAAAAAAAGTTGTATTAATCCTTCTAGTTGCTGTTATTTTATTTGACTTGTTTGGCAGGCCTGGAAAACTGTATGGGTAACCTATTCGGCTCTGAACAAAATATCCAACAGAAACAACGTTAAGGAAGATGATTTATTTTGGTGCCTGCACTCAGAGGGCTCAAGCCAGAAAGCTTCAGGGGGTCAAATGCCCCGAAGGACCCACTCCCATCACAGTACATCAGTCCTCCAGACTCTACCTCCCAAAGTTTCCTCAGTTCCCAGTATGATGCCACCACCTGAGAAACAGGTTTGCAAAACAGGAGATTCGAGGAGGACATTTCATATTTGAAACTTAATGAAAGCTTAATGCAGGATTATTTTCTACTCCAGCTAGGGCCACATGCATCACAAGAAAAACTTGGTTTGAACTAATTCTTATTTCAACTCTAATTAAAAAATTTTATCCATACCTCTCCATAATACATATATGCCATATATTTATGTCCCCTATTATTCAGGGTCTTTCTAATACAATTCCTTAATCCACATCTTTTTTGAGGATATTTTAAACCTATTCTTTTTTATTTTTAGTGCTGTGTCTTAGATGCTTCCACATCTGAAGTTTTGTACACATTACTACCGAGATCATCTAAATGAGAACACCCCCCCCAGACTCCTCTGTTCCAACCCTAGGACTCTTTTGGGAAGAATTAGGGGCTGTGGCCTTCTGAGTCACTGGTGGCTTTGAGGTTTCAGAGAGTCTCATCAGGCCTAGTGTCATTTGTTCTCTCTGCCTGCAGCCTAAGGATCGGGATATAAGCTCAGTTATGGTTCTAGCACTATTGTTATCTGCCTGCCATGATGATCATGGACTAACCACCTGAAACTACAAGAAAGCCCAGTATTAAATGCTTTCTTCTGTCAGTTTCCTTGGTCATGGTGTCTCTTTGCAGCAACAGAACAGTAGCAAAGATACCTTCCAGGCGTATGTGCATGTGTGTGTGTGTGTGTGTGTGTGTGTGTGTGTGTGTGTGTGTTTGTGTGTTTGTGTGTGTGTATGTGTGTGTTGACGAGTGATTGGAAGACAGATTACTGTGGAGACTGATTCTCTCCCCCACTGTATCCAGTTCCTACTGAAGAAGAGGAAGCTAAAAGAGAAGACTTAGGAGCTGATTGGCATTTTATGGAATCATTTTCCTCATTTGTCTGATTCTGGAATCAGAAAAAGAAAATCTAAACTTTGTACTTGGAACTTTTCCAAATGTTCTAGTGATATAAAATCTCATGAAACAATCCTTAAAAGTGTGCTTAATTTATTATAAAAATTAACAGAGGTAATTTTTAAAATTGCATTTGAATATAAGATGAGCACCTCCCTATCTTGCAGGATAGAGTGTTCAAAATGTAGGAATCTTCGTCCCAGCCTGCATTGTCTGGGGCTGACTTTCAGGAATTGTATGAAAGAAGAAGAGCTGGAGAATCTGAGCCCATGAAGCCAAAGAAGAGTAGACAGTGCTTAGAGAGGATAAGTAGAGAAGCAGTCTTCCCTCCTTGGGGAGGATCCAGGGTCAGGACAAGGGGAGTCGCTGGAGAGATATGCTGTTATTTCAGGGACTGTCAATCTCCACTCGGAGAAGCCAAGGAAGAAGGGAGGGGCAATGAGAAACAGAATCCAGCCTGCCACTTAGGGGTGAAGAGAGACAATCGACTCCACCAAAAATGTTCGGAAATTCACAAATCTTTATCTTACATATCTTTAGATATCTTACATATGAGAAGCCTTAAGAAGTTTTTTTTTTGTGTTGCCACCTCATGGTTATTTTATTACTGTGTCTCATATTGTTCTTATATAAGCTATGCAAGGATTATTATGTTCAAACTGGAGTCATACAAATAACATGGGTAGGCCATGCTGCCATAATCCTGTCTGATAATCATAGGCCCACTCCTACCTCCTTGTCCAGGGCTGAGCCTGGGACTGGGGTGCCCTCTGTTTACACTTTTGCAAGATTTCGGAAGGATACGTCTCTAAAACACTTCCCAGAATATTGAACTCTCAACTCAGTGTTTAATTGTGTAACCCAATGTAGAATATCTTTGTTTTTCTTTTCTTTTTATTATTTTAATTATTTGAAATCCCCTTTACTGTTTTCAAGTGCATTTCATCAGGACAATATCAAATAATTTTAAAAGAATTTAGAAAGTGTGTATCAAAATATATCTAATTTTGTATTTCTATGTATCATTTCAAAATGAGATGAAATGCCTCAGAAGAAAAGTATTCATGTAATTATAAAATAGATGTCTCTATATTTATACTATTGGTATACATGTTTATAGAAGCATTTTAATCATAGTCTTCTATTTTTTTAAGATTTATTTATTTCTGCTGTATGTGTATGAGTTCTTGTATGACTGTGCATGCAGTGCCCATAGATGCCCGAAGAGGGCATCAGATCTGCCATCTGCCACAAGAGGTAGGTACCATGTGAGTGCCAGAAACCAAACCTAATCCTCTATAGGAATAGCATGTGCTCTTAACCACTGAGCCATCTCTCCAACCCCTCTTTTCTAGATTTTTATTTTATTTTTGTGGGTGACAAATGTATTGGGAAGTTCTTTAATGAGAATTTAGGTTTACATCCACTTGACTGAAATAGGGAGTGCAGGCTGACTGCATAAGATCATATAAAATGCAGTCACCTTGGAAACACGCTAGTTAATTAAAACACACTTATTTCATGATCCTCTCGGTGTAATGAAGAAAAACATATAACCGTATGGTATCCAGTCCATAACATGAGGACATCGAGAGACCACGGGAGGGCCCTTTGGGAGGTCCTCTGGGTTGGAGCTGGAGCAAGCTTGTGTCACATCAGAGGGAATGACACGGAACCAGCTGGCTGAGCTTCGAGGGTGTCCAAGAGCAGATGGCCATTGAGACACAAGGTTAACGTTCAGTCGACTGCAGTTTATTGACTGAAGTCAAGGGGGACGGAGGAGTTAGTGAACTGGCCCTGTCTTTTACCCAGAAATATTTGTGTTTTCATTGTGGAATGGAAAAGGAGCAGTTCAGTGGGTGAAGACCCATGGTGGAGTCCTATTAACGTATAACATGTGCCCCGAAACACATCTCTGGTACTTTAACCAAAGCATTTTGCTCTGTTTCTCTTCTGTACGGTGTGCCATCCTCTTATCCCCACAGCACACTGAGGATCACAGGGGATCTAGTAGCTCAGCGGTGGCATGTTTTCACTGTCAGGGATCACCTCGTCTCCTCAAAAAAGGAAAAAAGAAAAGTAAAGGGATCAAATTAAATGAGACACCTTAATCCGTACCTTCTGTGTGTTGTTACTTAGATTAGCTGTCTTTCTACATATTGGGGTGATTTCTTTTCCTTATGTTACAGCAAGTCTGGCTAATTACAAATTTTTTGTGGGTATGACAGACTATCATTTCTGGGCACATGGGAAGAGGAAACAAAACATAAACCATGTCACTTTTCAGATGCTTCACTGCTGCCTCGACTATCAAATTCCAGTCAAGTGATGCCCTGAAGACAAGAACAGAATCTCTAATTCCAGCAAAGCTTAATTTTGTGTTATGGTTCTTTAAAACGTACATATGATTATATCTGATCATATGTAAACAGCATATGCATATTGTCGAATGCCTAGTCCTGGTATTCTCCATAATAGAGACCATACCTTTGGGGATGGGTGGCCCAGTGTTCACCATCAATGTGAGACCACACTGAAAGACCAGGCATCTTTGGATGCTGGAATGTCATCATCCTTCTATGAGAAAAGACTGCTCAAGTCCTTAAATCTCATAGTGTGGAGCGTTCCAGAGCCTCTGTAATTTTCTCTGACTCCTAGGTACATGTATCTGGGGTTTAGAGATCTGCTATTCCGACTTTGCCATCTCTAGGATGTCCCAACCCCTCATGTTAGCCTGAGTGTGTCTTCATGAATCAAGAAACCTCCCAAATAAAGAGGGTTCCTATCAAAGGGAGTGAGGGTGGATATTAGGAGGTCTCCAGAGTATCTAACGCCTTACTCCATATGAAGTCATCAGCAGCTCTTCCTGCTCATTTATATGTTTGTGCACCAGGACCATACTACACCTTTCCCTTCTGGCAACTAGTAAATAAACCCAACTGTGGGCAGAACTATCATGAAATATCAATGGAGGAGTTAGTGAACTGGCCCTGTCTACTACCCAGAAATATTAGTCTTTTCATTGTGGAATGAAAAATAAAGCAAAAAAATAAAGAAAAAAATAATTTTTTTCTTAAGCTTTATAGATTTGGAATACAAGACACAATTTTTTAGCCTGGAAAGATGGCTCAGCATCTAAGAGCACTTGATGATCTTCAGAGGATGAGTTTTCAGTCCCCAGATGGCTCACAGCCACCTGTAACTTCAGTTCCAAGGAATCTGATGTTCTCTTTTGCCCTTTTGTACACCCACATAGATGCAGCATAGACAGACACACATGCACATGCACACACACACACACACACACACACACACAAAGAAAGAAAGAAAGAAAAAGAGAGAGAAATAAAACAATTTTTAGAAATACTATACTATATCTGGAGAATAGTGGAAGAATATAAAAAAACCCAAATAATGTTAAATGAATATTTTTCACTATGCTGTGTTATCGAAATCTGATCTACCATGTAATGCAAATGCTCCTAGGCCAGCATGATGTCAAAGGTGTTGTGGGGGAGGGGTCCCTTTCCTTGCCAATGACATTTACTCGTGAGTTTTAACACTGCAGCAAAATGCCGTGTTTGGAAAGTTTCATCAAAGCACAGTAACCACTGCCTTGTCATCTTGCACATTACCCATCCAAAATTTAAAGACAGACAGGGAAAGAGATCATACAGAGTTTGTATATGTATTTGTCTCACCCAGATAGCCATTTTCCTAAATAAAGGTCTATTTGGTTGCAGAAATTTGTGTAAAACGTGATTCACTAAGTATGTGTTTTTAACAATCTCTCTTGTATGCCATGCTTACATTTTCTGTTTTTCTGCTCTTCTTTTACACACTGTGATGGTTAATATTTTATTGGCATGTATTCATTATACGCATTATACCAGGCTGTATAAGGAAGCGTTCATGCATGTGTATGGCGTACTTTGGCCGTGTTTTCCCCGTGTCTCTCACCTCCCCTTTTGTTAGTCTCTGTGTTGCTCTACAGACTTGTTTCCATTTTTGTGTCACACACACACACACGATTACATGTATTTTGACTCTGGTATAATTTTCATAAATGAGAAGAAACATGTAACTTCCCGAGTTGGACTTAATTTCATTAACGCAGTCATCTCTACTTGTTTCCATTTCCATGGAAGGACATAACTTCCAGTTCCTTTGCTCATAAACAAAATTTATTGCGCCTCCACCGCAGTTTATCTCTCCACTCTTGCTGGTGGACACCTACGTGGATTCTAAGATTCTGCTACTGTGAACAATGCCGTAGTAAACACGGGCATGCAGGTGTCTGTGCTGTACAGCATATGCTGTGTAAGCCACAGCCACACATTTCTATCTTCGTAAACATGCAATGATGTCCACGTGTGTGTCACCAGTGAGAGGGATTTCAATATGTATTTATAGATTCATGAGACGTTTAGCTCAGTCAAATGCATAAGTATTGAATATATATTTACAGAATTTTGACAAATGATTGCAATTGGGGAAGTGAATTATGTGTGATGAGATACTGAGACTCGTTCATCACCAATGAATTACATTAAGTCACAAATAAATATACAAAACATAAGGAATACCAGCAGGGGGCGCCCAATCAACACGTAAGGGAAATACTGCTACAATTCAATGCTTAAAGAGTCATCAAGTGTTAATAGACTTTCATCTGTTTTCTTATTCTGATAAAAAATGTAATGACTTTCATTGTAGCTAGATCTACATATGGAAAGATACAGTTATTAATCTGATTAATCTATCACTCTGTTTAGTCTGCACAAATATTATTAAAAGCCAGCTTAATGAGGCATGACTCAGGGATCTAAAAATAGTCAATAGTTCTGGGTGTATGTGTGTGTGTGCACGCGCATGTTCGTGTGGGGGGGGCATGAGTGACATATATGTGCTCCCATGCATGCATGTGCAAAGGCCAGAAGCTGACTTCCAGTGTCTGTCTCTATTGTTCTCCACCTTATTTCTTGAGATAAACTCTCTCAAAATCACTGTTTGGGGTGAGCTAGCAGGTCAGTGAGGCCTAGAATCCACCTGGATCTCTTTCCCCAGTGCTGTGAGCTGGTGGGGCCAGTGCGGCCTAGGATCCACCTGGATCTCTTTCCCCGGTGCTGTGAGCTGGTGGGCCTGTGAGCCCTAGGATCCACCTGGATCTCTTTCCCCGGTGCTGTGAGCTAGTGGGCCTGTGAGCCCTAGGATCCACCTGGATCTCTTTCCCCGGTGCTGTGAGCTAGTGGGCCTGTGAGCCCTAGGATCCACTTGGATCCCTTTCCCCGGTGCTGTGAGCTAGTGGGCCTGTGAGGCCTAGGATCCACCTGGATCCTTTCCCCGGTACTGTGGTTATAGCCATACACAGCTAGGCCCAGATTTTACATGGATGCTGAGATTCAAACTCAAGTCCTCATGTTTGCTCAGTAATGCCTTATCTTCTGAGTCGTCTCCCTAGCCCACAACTGTTTGGACTAAACTTGATCGTAATAATTGCAATATTAGAGACAATATATAAATTATTCCAAAATATTATCAACTATCAAATAACCCAATTATGGCACTAAGCAACATGGGTTAACTCCTTGGTTGCTTCTACTGTTGAAGGGTTGGACTACGTTCCTTAGGGCTCTCTGGGGATAGTGGAAACTTCAAGAGGTAAGGACCAGGGTAGTAAACTGAGTCACCAATGCCGTGTCCTTGAAGGGGATATTGACCATTCTCTCTGTCTGTCCACTTCCCAGCTTCCAGTCATTCTCTCTAATCATAGGACCAACGTGACAGGATAAGGTGACCATGGACTGAATTTCTGAATATATGACCCAAAATAATCTTTTCTTCCCTCTAAACCCAGGTAATCTGTCATGGTAATAAAAACTGACTACCCAGTATTATGATGAAAATTTGAAGTTATAATTAATTTTGAAAGTGTGCCTAATTAAAGTAATTCTATAAAAATAGTCAACATTATTTCTCATTAACAAATAGCTCCCCAGAAGTTTCTCAAACAACTTGAAGGTCACTCTTGCTGGTTCTTTCTGTTGCAGGCAGAGATCGGCAGTCCATCATTTTTCATGAGCGTGAGCTAAGAAATATGAAAATGGACAAAACTTAAGACTAGCATGATTACCATGTACTGTCAACTCCTAGAGGAGAGCAGGGTCATTTTGCTTCTTGAGAACATGTTTTTCTTGGCTTTGGGTCTGATAGAAGCAGTCCATTATGAGGGAAGCAATGTGTTGAAGTGACGCCCGAGCTGGGAAATTAGTCCTCAGTAACTAGAGAACATCATCAGGCCCGTTGTTTCTTTGGTTAAGTTTCTTCCAAGACATTCCTGAGGCTGACATAGATGGGATCGTTTCCCTGATCTCCTGGTGGGTGTGCCTTCCCAGCTGTACCCGCTATCTGCTGTGTGCTCCTGCGTGCATCACGTCTGCGTGTGTGCATCGACTTGGTGACAAAGACCTAAGAAGGGCAAGCACACCTTGGTCCTGTAACCTAGTCATTGCACTCCACCCACCTCGGGACAGTCTCTCGCCACACTCTCCCACCACTTCTTTCATTCACGGCTACTTCCTTTTCTCCCACCACCTCCAGAATCCTTGGGCATCAATGAACTCACGCCCACACAGTGAAGTTTAACCTCTCATTGCTCTTCAGCCAGTGTTTCTGGTTTCTTCTCCTCAGGAACTTAGTACACCACAAAACCTCCGTGAGTGGTTAATGCAAGCACAATAAAGTTTGCCTTTCAAGACACATGTGACTCTGAACTACTGAACAGCAGGATTTTGTAACTGAAGGGGTGTGGTCCCTTGGCCTGTGACCACACCCTGCTACCACCCCCAAGAGGGGCGGGTTATAAATATTGGAGCCCCAGGCAAGGATCGCTCTCTCTGCGCGGATCGCCTACCTGCTTGGCCTGCCTGAGTATTCTCCGGTTGGGTATCGTATCTTGTGAATACCTCTTGTATTGTTTCTTCTTAATAAATCCTTATATCACGCTACATGTAACTTGGTCTCAGGGTTTGCGGATGCCAGCATGTGAGCATGACCAACGTTTTTGCAGGGACAAAAGTGGACTGAATGGCCAACGGTCAGACGTACTAAGAGATAGTAATGGATAATTAGGCATTCAGAGGCTGACGGATAGGGTACATGGAATACACAGGTTTGTGTATCTGCTGAAGGTGGTCATCCAGGAGACAGAGAGCATGGCAATGCCTTCTAAAGGAGAAAAACAGCCTGACATATAAAACCTGCCTTTCTAGCCTGCTTAACTGTGCAGGCTCCAGCTTTAGAACCTGGGTCAGATAAGAAACTTCTTAGTGAGTCTTGTATTCTAATATAACATCGTATTGTATTTTTCTTCAATGAAACGGTGTTTGGATGTTTTCAAAGGTCTTGCAAGCTCTGTGTTCATCTTTTAGTGAAAGTTCCTTCAAGCAGCTCTCCCTGGAAACTCTCTTTCCTGAATTATTTAGCGAGAGGGAAGCACGCAAAACTTAGTGTTCGATTTATGGCACCCTCCAGTTCTAAACTCGCATTCCCAATGGAGAATTGTCTGACTCTTAAGTATTATGCTCCCTTTTTTTCTCCCTGATGTCATGCAGGAAAAATTGCTATTTTGCTATCATTTGGTACATGTTATGAAGACTCTACAGAATTATTAGGCTCTGGAGTTTTTCTTTTTGAAGATATAATAGTTTTAAATACTACAAATGTTTTTCACCTTCACCAAGATTCTTTTAGTGCTAGTAAAAGCCTATGAACACACACAGGAGGGCTCACCTTGTACTGTCCTCTAAAACACAGCTAAATTCCCTGGACCCAGCTTTTACAGGGCAGGAGTGAAAACATGTCAGTGATCTTACCCAGCATTCAACACTTCATACCATAATATGGACCTCCCCGGCAGGTTATACACACTGGTGCCATAGTGGCAAGACTCTCATGGAGCAACTAACAGCTTTCTGATTGGTGTTTGAGGCTTGCTGGGTTGGCGGGAATTTCATGCCTGGCACTGCACTCCTGGTCAGAAGTTCGTGGCTGTGAGGCTCCTAGGTCCGAGGTTAGAACTTGCTAGTTTTATTGGGCTCAAGGGTCATGCCCTCCAGCTGCCTTTTAAATACTTATGTTTACACCATAGACCTGGGCTGCGCCTTGGTGGGAGAATTGTCTTTGTTCAGTAGGCAGCAATGGCGAGAGGTAGATGCTGAGCCATGTGACTCAAGGTGCTGAGTCATGTGACTTGCTCCTTCACAAAGCATTGTGAGCACAAACCTGAAGATATTCTTCCGTGCCAGGCGCTGCCTCCTGCTTCTGCGGTCAGTTGGCTGCCACAGCACCACCCTCACACCCTTGGGAACTGTTTGTTTAAAGTTGCAGATCAGTTGAAAAAAGCTTGCGCTGTTAGGGCCAGAAAATTTGCCTGTTATAGACTTGTCATCTTGGGTCCCTCATGGTAACAATTGAGAATACAACACAGTAGACAATAAAAGTGCACTGTGAAGATGAGTCACTTGGGGATTTGTTTGGAATTGTTTGAAACTGAAGGTGACCTTTCCAGCACTTAGAAGTATGAGCACGGGTTTGACATCTTGTTAACAAGGCAAGACCATTGCGTCTTACAGTGCCCCTTGCAGACCCCCAAGAGGCATTGAAATTTTCCACCTGAGTGGCTTCCAAAGCAGTTTCTCATTGATACCAAAATAAATTCCCAGAGTACTAACCGTGAAATGCCAAGCCTTGCTCGGGTCTCTGGCTCCTGATGCCCCTTCTCAAAGGACACTGATGCTGTCTGGAGGGAGATCTGGTCTGCATCCTGCTCCAAGACCTTCTCGGATTGCTCTTTCCATCTTCCTCTGTGCATAGCCAACTCCTCCTAATTCTGGAATGTCAGGTTCTCTGATGTGCTTCCTTGTTCACCTGTCATTCACATCTCCTCATCATGCCAACGCAGGTATTGTGGGACAGGGATTTGTGCCATTATTTAATACTGATGTATCCCTTGGACTTAAAGTCCCATGAAGAAAATGACCACTTGACTTGTAAATACGTGTTCCTGTTACTTTGACAGCAACAAGCTTTTGCCCCCGGAAAGCCATGGGCATTCACAACCTTTGGGGAGAGTGAACGCCAGGATCTGAGACCAAAGTCCTCTGCTTTGCTGGCCTGTCCTTGATCCATAACATGTTTGTTTGAACTTAACCTGTGTGGGGATCAGGCATACTGACAATATTCACCCTCTCCCATGCCACCCTACCTCTCCTATGCTAATTTCTTCTTTGCAATATTCCTGTTCTGTTGAATTGTTTGGTGTAGAATTGGCAAGCTTCTTAAAGGGACAGATGGCTAATGCTTTAGTGTGTGACACATGATCTCATTAGCTCTCTGTTGTGGCATGAAAACCATTTGGTCATGATGGAAATGAATGGGTGTGGCTGTGTTCCAGTATATGTATTTATAAAAACTACAGTTGTTGTCGGGGACCATCGCCCCAACATAGAAACTGGTGCTTTTCCCTAAATGTGTTCTCGGAGGCGCGTGGAAGAAACAGACTTTTACACCATCATCGTTCAAAGGCAGCTCGGGACTTCTTGTCCTTACAGCATGACCATGAGTTTATTTTCTCTCTTCCTAAGCTCTGAATGCCCTCTGAAAAATGCTTCTCCACCCTCAGGAATTCTCTATTCACATTCCTTTTCCGGGGACCCCACACTCTCAGCCACACACCTGCATATCTCACCAGCTTTGGAGCCAGCAACTCCTTCCTGGGCATCTACATGTAAAAAGGAAGGCTGGAGCCAAGCCTATGCCTTTTGTCTTTCTAAGTTGCTAGCTTTCCAGCTAGCAAGGTATTCAAACCATGGCCGTGCTAGGCTGGTGGATGTCAGAGCCCACAAGTTGGTCCAACTTGACTTGCTATTGATTGATGTGGAAAGCCCTTCTGTATATGTGCTGCTTTTACTGGTTAATAATAAAACAGTTTCAGCCAGTGGCTTAGCAGAGTGAAGACAGGCAGGAAATTAGAACAGAGATAAAGAGAGAAAGTAGGTAGAGTCAGGGAGATGCCATGTAGCTGCCAATGGAGAAAGACGCCAGACACTTACCTGAAGTCACAGCCTCATGCTGATACACAGATTAATAGAAATTTATTAATTTAAGATATAACAGTTAACAAGAAGTGTGAGCTAATAGGCCAAGCAGTGCTGTAATTAATATAGTTTTTGTATGATTATTTAGGTCTGGGCAGCTGGGAAATGAATGAGCAGTCTCCTTCTACAATGGATTACTGAACCCCTATCCAGAATACATTAATGAAAACAAAAGTCAACCTTAGCCACATAGACAAATCACCACAAACCTAAAATGGAAATGATTTGTGGAAGAGCAAGTGTTTTCATAGCATTAAACTTTATTATTTCTAAGAGAAGAGCTTACACGTGTGTAGATAGCACTTCACACATCAATAGTAAGTGAAGATACAGATACAGAAAGATATCACTTTATATATTAAATGAAGTGATACTCATAATTACCACATTATACTCCTTCACTGCTAAAAGAGTATAAGGGCCAGATATCAGACAAATTGGTGCAGAATTTTGAACAGCATTTTAGAGAGGTTGGTGAAATCAATGGATCATCTACACAGAGAGAGGTCAGCCTCTGCACCATCTGGTGTGGTCTGTACTTCTCTCATATACCCCTCCTGTCTCTCAAATCTACGCTTCATTTTTTTTATTAGTTATTGTTACATACATACAAATTCAAGATTGACCTGAGTCACATGCTAGACCTCAAAGGCCAGGCAGTGGTGGCACACGCCTTCAGTCCCAGCACTCTGGAAGCAGAGACAGGCTGATCTCTGTGAGTTCGAGGCCAGCCTGGTCTACAGAGATAGTTCCAGGACAGCTAAGGCTGTTACACAGAGAAACCCTGTCTCAAAAAAAAAATCAAAAATTAAAAAAAGAAAACACCAACACACAGGCACTCGGACACACACACACACACACACACACACACACACACACACAAAGTTGGTGGCCGTAATGCCTCACTTAGCATTTCCAAGAGAATTTTATTTTCAGACCGAGACAAAAAGAACAGGCCCTTAGTGCTAAATGCCAAGTAGGATTGACTTACTTCCATGTTAGCTCATTACTCTGGATGTTGGCTCTCACTTCTTATTACATATAAGTTATTCTTTCTGCTATAACTGGGGAAAAAGCCAGCAGACCCTCTATGGAAACAAATGATTCCTCCAACATTAAGTCTGGTACAAACGGTAATGATTCAAGAGGCAGCACTACAGAACAATGACAGCCCAGACAGAATTATTTGGTCATTGAATAAGCATGACTTGGCATTTTTGTGATACATCCCAGCCAATAGTTATTCCCTTGACCTGAGACTACTGGGTCAGGCAGAAGGCAATTTGCATACCAAGAATTGAGACATTTTTTCTGAGATATGTAGGGTGATTGTTTTCCTACTGCCTTGTGTGAGATGCCTGGGCAGCAGGGGAGGGAGGTCCTGAGAAAGCTCACTGCTCTGGGAAAATAAATGGCTTGTGTTACTTTATAAATGAAATCTCAACTGTTGTCCCAACCAGGAAAGGGAGCTTCTCTGTCCACCATTTCAGCCACTGTACATTCAGCGTCTCCCAGAGAGAGTAGACACACACTTACACACTCAGACTGCAGGGTCCCAGGCTTGGCTGTCAGTCTCTTAGTAGACCAGTTTTGTCTTTTATTAGGGGCCTGCAATTTCTCTGTAATCTCCTGGACACATGACAATGGAAAGCATCTGAACCTGAATGACATTCTCATACAAACCACGCCAGACAATTTTCGTAATTCCTCTCATAATCTGCCAAGCTTGGCTTCCTACCTGGAACTTCATTGCTTATGTTTTCCCACAAAAGGTCAAAGGCACACCCTACCCAGAGCCACTTGTGTCAAAGTTTGATCAATGACCAGCTTTTGCCAATGCTACAACAGGAGGGGATAGGTCTAACTTTTGGGTGAGAATGTTAAAGAGTTAACCTCTCTCTCCCATTCTCCCTCCTCTCTCCCTTCCTCCTCTTCCTGTAAACTGAGAATCAAGGCATAGAGACCTTATGGTGGGTGGCCACTTAAAAGACATAAGTTCAGGTTCGCTCCTTTGAGAGGGAACTGTGTCCCCTTCCCAAGTAAAAGTGAGTGGAATGAATCAAAGCTTAGCTAGCTAATTTAGATACTAGGAAATTTTAGTAACAAATGGTAACTGCATATCTATTTCCCTCTCAGTTACAGAGGTAGATGTGAGGACGCTCCACAGAGAAGAGCTAATACTGCTGTCTCTTCCACACACAGGAACTGTAAATGTGTATGTCAGCTTATGGAGGTTCTAGCTTGATAGAAACATAGGAACCGTAAATGTGTGAGCTTATGGGTTCTAGCTCAACAGAAACAATATTGTTAGATGTTATCACAGTGGTTTTTCTGGGGAACTCCCATGGCCAAGTTCCCTCTAAGAAATATAAATGCATCGAATTATTCCGCATTTGGAAATGTCTTCCCCACCAGAGACTAGGCCATTCTGATGACCAAAGCTAGTGTACAAACACCAGGAGGACCCATGCCCTGCTTCTTCAAGTTGAATTTGGCTTCTTTCTGTCTGTGGGGTGAAAGTTTGTGCGAGAATAAGCGTCTGAGAATCATCTGAGATGAACCAACATCATCTGGGTTGGCTGGCGTGTGGGACACAATAAACCTTCCTGAAAATTCAGTCAGGGCTCGCATCACAGCCTTCAGCTAGGTGAACAACTGGAACCCAAAGATCTCCCGTGGATAAAAACTCTGTAACATGATGAAACTGAACCATTTGGGTCCATATAGTTAGTTACTGAAGGAACAGAAGACATGCTTTCTAACTAGGAGATCTGTGTTATTTTCTTTCTCTCTCTCTGTGTGTGTGTGTGTGTGTGTGTGTGTGTGTGTCTGGTTTTCTCAATTCTGGCACTGGCAATAGGTGCTTCCAAACTGATAGAATTTCTGGACAAATGCACAGGGAGGAAACGTTGCGCTAGCAAGGAAATACGGTAAAATGAATCAGGGGCAGCGTCACGACTGCTCTGTTATTCAGATGGAGGAAAAACACAGAAAGTCAGGAGGATGGGGCGGGATCTGGGAGAGCAGGGGGACAGCAGGGGAATGTGATCAAAACACATTGTGCTAAATTCCCAAAGACCTAATGACTAAGAAGAGAATTGCACACACCGTAGGGCTCACTGACGACAGCCTTTCTCTGGATTTGGACTTGTGTCTGCTATGGCCAGAAGCTGATTATCAGGTCAGGAAATTTCCCTTCACCTCTAAAGCTGTCTCACACAGGGTGTGATGGCACAAGTACTTGGTGGTGGGGTAGAATTTTCTTTACCCAGTGAAATCCTTGAGATCTGTCTGTCTGTGAAAGACTCTTGTGTGTGTCACAGACATTGAACAATTCTGATCAATTCTATCCAGTAATGTCTACAGAGTCAGATCACATAGAAACCCTGTCTAAGGCTGGATGGCTCAAAGGTTAAGAGCACTGACTGCGCTTCCAGAGGCCCTGAGTTCAGTCCCCAGCAACTATTTGATTGCTTACAACCATCTATAATGAGATCTGGTGCCCTCTTCTAACATTCAGGCATACATGCACTGTATACATAACAAAGAAGTTTTTTAAAAAAAGAAAGAGAGAGAGAGAGAGCAAAAGAAAGATATCCTGTCTTGAAAAGCACACAAACTGACTAACTAAAAGCTAGGCAGAGAAATGTCAGAAACTGGCTACTCTGATGGGGACTCATTTGCGGTGAAGGTCAGAATCGAGGTTAGGAATGGTTTTACATAATCTGTAGTTGAATTCTATTTCTAAGGACAAGCAGGAATTTACCTTTGGGACTGGAGAGTCTGAAGACTTTCTAGTCATGAGTGTCCTTGATGCCAGGCATTTGTGTTGAATAAATGTGTTTCACTTGTAATGCTGTAACAAGTAAATGCTCCTGACTCCATTAGCTTTGCAGGCACCACACTCCCACAACTCCTCTGAATTAGTCCTGCATGAGCTAAGTTATGTCAAGATTCAATCTCCCGTAACTCACCCAGAGATGGCCCATGTGTGACTGAAGGCCAGTGATATACATGAATGGTCCCGGGTTATATTCTGTGGAGAAGGCAAATCCATGAGCTAACTGGGACACAACCTGTAAATGCCTGCTGATAGCCTGGGAAATAGTACAAACAGGAAGAGGAAGTAAGCTAGTGAATTCCCAGATCTAAAGAGGAACCACAGCGTCTCTGGACAGCAAGTCACTGGAGTGTACTGCTAAGGTCACACAGGTACCCTCTTCCTCCGCTGGATAGGTTTGGCCAACATCAGAGGTGAAAGTGGATGATGTTCAAGTGATGACAGCATTGTGCAAAATTATGGCCTCCAGTGACTATCCTCCTTTAACACTGAGAGAGCCCCTCAGGCCGGAGGTGTGACTGAAGTCCCCAAGCCAGCACAAAGGTCCCCTAAAGGATCAGAACAGACAGCACCTTGGTAAAAGGCACTAGAGCTTCTCCCGTGGTCACTTAGCAACAGAAACACAAAATCCTCAGTCTTTCAAAAAAACCGAGATGGCTGTTTTGTGGGTTTCCATGGAGTGAACAGAATCCACATGTATTTAGATCCCCACAGTAACCAACTGACATAGCACTTTGAAGGCATGTTGAAAACTGTGTGTGAAATCTGTCCTGAAGTGCAGAAATTATATATATATAGTGTGGGCATGTGTGTGTATGCTTTACTTAATATGTTGAAAAGGCTACTGATCTTGGAGAGTCAGAAATATTTTAGTCTTCTCCCCTCTCCCCTCCCCTCCTCTCCTCTTTTCTCTTCTCCCCTCCCTTCTTCTCTCCTGCCCTCCTCTCCTCTCTCCTTCTCTCTCCCCTCCCCTCCTCTCTCCTGCCCTCCTCTCCTCCCCTCCTTTGCTCTCTTCTCCCCTCCCGTCCTCTTCTCTGCCATCCTCTCCCCTCTCCTCCTCTTCTCCCCTCTCCTCTGCTCTCTTCTCTTTTCCCCTCCCCCTCTCCTTCCCTCTCCTTTTCTCTCTTCCTCTCATACAATTATTTTTCTAATAAACATGCTCTTTCCCATAATGTATCTGATTTTAATCATATGCACTCCCAATCATGTGTAGACATAAGATGGTAAATAGAGAGTTCTGCCTACATATTTATTGGAGGACAGTGTTGCCTTACTGAAAATGAATTTAAAACCAGTTTAGATTGGATCAGTCTTTCTGCTCTTCACACTCAGATATATTGGGAATATGCTTGAATAGGAAATATCCAAATATGAGTGTTACTAGGGACAGGGAATTGTATACTATTGTTCAGAGACTTTGGTATTTTTAGCCTGATTGGTGGCTTAGTCTGAGGCTGGGAGGTGCATTGTTTGCAGCGGGGTATACAAGCAGGTGAGGACACTGGGCTGCCAAGTGCATCACAAGAGGGGGTGTGCATAACCACATGGGGTCCTGTGGTAAACTGCCTGTGTCACTATCGCAGGAGATTAGGAACTTTCCACTATGACTGGGGGATTCCCTCAGACACGGTAAACTCATACATTCTAAAAGCAGTCAGCTCTTTTTTTTTTTTTTTTAATAAAAGCTAGATCACTTTACTACACTTCCCATCATGCATTATACATGGGCTTTTGTACATTTTACAGCATGTTCGTCATTACCCTACATTCATTGTGCCCCAACAGTCTTCAAAAAAGAGGTCAACCCTCAAGGGCTGAGTGTAGTGTGGTTTTCAGAGTTAGGAATCCAAATGCAATAGATCTTGAGACACTTGAGCGTCCTTGGTCATTATCACAGGTGGCGATAATTATCTCGCTTTGTGATTTGTTCAGAGGATTATTGCTCTGTACAGTGCTCGCATGATGTTTAGATCAGCATTTCTCTTTTTAGATTCAGTATAAAAATTTTATATTTATCTCAAGTGCCCGGGATTATTTGAAATACACCATTTTAAATATGGTCACTTATCTGCACTCTTAACTGGAAATGTTACCTCTTTAAGAAGTCATGCAAATGGTTAGTTAAAATAAATGTTACGCCCATTGGTCAGATGATACACTGGACTCTTGAAAACTGTAAGGAGTAGACACGGCAAGCTCAATGGTGACCATGTAAGGTACCACCTTTGCTCATTCACTAGATTCATTGCTCAGATGTCAGGCTGTCCACAATGAAAGCACATGAGGTTATCAGTTATAACAGGACATATAAAGTACTGGGAAACATTAAGAGTGAATAAACTTGACTACACTGGATTTTTTTGAAAAATCAAGAATAAAAGGCTTATGTTGCTCTCACCTCATGAACTTTCATTTGCATTCCTCCTTTCCTATTTTATTGTAATTTTCTATTTGTAGAATCAATATCTAGGTTTAGATCAGGTGAAAAAATAAGTTTATGAAATAAATGATCTCATACCTTTTTTAAAAAGTTCCAACATTGACTGTATATATCTTCAAATAGACTACCTTTCTAAAGCCTGAAAGCCAATCTTCTGCTAAAATAGTCTCAGTAGTTAAAACATACACACGTTAGTGTAAGGTTGCTCTTTTATTCTGAGCTTCACTTTCCATCCTTTCTGGATTATCTTGGGTAAATTAATTAAACCTACTCCCTGCTGGGCTGTGTCCTTCCCTCATTACAGTGCTTCTGTCCCCTCTCTTCTCACACTAACAGACCAAAGACCTAAAATAGATACTAATTATTTTCCACCTTTACCCCTCACTGTTCAAAGCCTTGCATGGCTGTTTTGACTGTGAGATTAACACCTAGCTCATTAAAACCACAGAGGATGGATGAATTCACAAGAACAAAACTTTGGTTGAGTTAAAGGTGGGTGGATCCAGCTGGACCTCATGGTGGCTCCTAGGGACTGTGCTAAGGACATGGAAATTCCGGAAAGGAAAATCATAGGATCTCATGAAAGACCTACCTATTCTGCCTTTTTTTTCCCCCTTAGTATGGCTTAAGGTAGGTCTGCCTTCACAGGAGTAGTCCCTTGACCAGATGACTGACTTTGATCCACTGGAGTGTTTGATCTCCATCCAGGACAGAGGTTCTAGTCTCTTGACCACAAGCGGGATTTGCTCAATGGGTCTTGGTTGCAACTGTAACAACTGCTTCACAATACAATGACTCAGTGCCTCATTTCCTAAGAATTGCAAGATTCTTTTTGAGATCAACTCTGCCTTCTGTGGTCTGGGGCAGACTGAGCCCGTGTATTCTTCCTGTACCATCCTTCTTGCAGGACATTTTTGAAGGGAGGGGGAGGGGCTTATTCGCTTCCTAACACAGTGGAAGCAGCATTGCTAATATCTGGAAGCTTAAAGTCTGTGAAGCATTTCTTTGTTTGTTTTTCAAGACAGGGTTTCTCTGTGTAGCTCTGGCTGTCCTAAAACTAGCTTTGTAGACCAGGCTGGCTTTGAACTCACAGAGATCTACCTGCCTCTGTCTTCTAAGTGCTGGGATTAAAGGCTTGTGCCACCACCACCAGGCAGAAGCATTTTTGTATAAGCATTAATTCGGTCAGGTGCCTCTTGGCTCTCTGGCATGTTTCAGAACCATGCCCCACACCCCATCTCCTCCAAAACCATCACTGCCCTGCCCACAACACCGCATCCTCTCATTCCAGCTCTTCTATGGGGAACCCCACCTGACCCATGCATTCTCTGCCTAGTGGTGAAAGACCGAGTCTGAGACTTAATTCCTTTTAGGGATCCTTCTCCACCTTTCTTTCAAGGTCCTGGTAGGGCACCCTAAGTATCCCACACTTTCTTCTCCTCTCTGCTTGGGCTTCTTTCTCTGCTCCTGAGGCATGCCCTCCCCCATCCTGCCCACAACTTCCCTGGTTCCCACAGGTCTCTGGTATTTTGCCTGTCTTTTTTTCTGCACACCCCACACATGACCAACTTCCCACTGGGGTAATAAAGATCGACTAATTCAATAAGACTAAACTTTATCCCAACGAACTCTGTGCTCAGGTCCTGAAGGGTGGAAAGAAGCGACAACCAGAATTAAAAACACTTACGTCTAGGATAGAAAATGTTCTGAGCTGTGCTGTGTTTGTTTCACCAGGAAAGATGAACATGTTTCCATGAGAAACTTCAGGAAGGCCGATTTAAACACAAAGAACTTGATGGAAGACTAGCGTCCTCATCTTAATCAATTATATCTGCAATGATCCTATTTCTAAATAAGGGCACATACTGAAACATTCGGTTCATATTTATGAAAGAATCAATTAACCCGTAACATTTGCTGTCCCGCCATGCTGACACTATGGAGAAAGCTCTCCAGGTGTTTCCCGCAGACCGCATGTTCACAGCTGCTAAGAGACCTCAAGATGGCACTGTGGATCAACTGAAGACATTTTCAAACCAGACACAATGAAGATCCTCACTAGTTATACATCAAATTGCATAAAAATTTAAATCATAATTCAATTTGAATTAGGTGGACTTACAGTGCCAGATTTTTATACTTTACTTATTTGAGACTTCTGGTTCATCGCAAGTTCGCAGACAAAGTTAAGAGAACATGGTTCACACAGCACAGATACGTAGGGAAGTTTACCTCCCGTGCTTGTGCAAATGACTCATTCCAAAGACCCTCCCTGAAGCCCCCAGCTTCATAATTACTGCAAGTGATTAATTCCTATCATTTCTCAGTGGCAAATAGGGGCCTCTCATTAGCGGAAAACAGCAATCTGCCATTGGTGGTGGTACGTCTTTTAATACCAGCACTCCAGAGGCAAAGGCAGGTAAATGTCTGTTCAAGGTCAACCTAGTGTACAGAGCAAGTCCCAGGACAGCCAGGGCTACACAGGGAAACACTATGTCAGAAAAAAAAGAAAGAAAAAAGAAAAGATAAAGGAAAAAGTAAAAAAAGTAAGAAACAAAATAGCAATAATCATAAGTCTCCCAACTCCAGGTACCTTTAGCTCTCTAACTTTCTCATAATGTGTGAGTTAACAACTATCTTAAACACTTATTCATGTTTCATATGCAGTTCAAGGAAGTCATTATGGGGGTCATTCTATCGTGGTGTGAAGACATGGCAGCAGGCAGAGAAAGCATGGTGGCAGGAGCAGGAGCAGGAGACTGGCTGGTCACGTCACACTCACACTCCATAAGCAGAGTGTAAACAGAGAGGTGAACCCGACCCGCGGGTCCAGTTATTCAGGGTCCGAAGAGGCTCCTACCTGAAAATCATGGGTGAGAGAAAAGAACGAGACCAAGCAAAATCTCTCTTGTCAAGGTCTCACTTTATTAAGGGACAATGCCAGTATATATAGCCCAGAAATGTGGAGCTGGTGGAGGTGGAGGCAGAGAGTGGGAACTGGGGGTAATAAACACCTCATTAGCTAACTAGCATACCTGTGCAAACATTCTTTTGTGGGTAGCTAACTAAGGAAGAGGGGAATCTCTGTAAACCTCCTGGAGGCAATGGCTTCCTTATCTTTGTAAGCTTCCTAGAGTCAAAAGTCCTAGCTGGCTCTGTTAAACATTCTAAGTTAAAGGCCTTTGATGACCTTCTGTAATTATTAGGGCAAATGGTCCCTGACAGAGAGGGATCAGACTATAAATGCACATTCACGGCAGCGACCCTCAGTCACCCTCTTTCACCAGTAAGGCTCCCTTTCTTAAAGGTCTCTCAGCCAGCTGGAGACCAAGATTCAAAGAACCAAGCCAAGGGGGGACAATTCAGCCCTAAGGCACAATAAAGTATGAATAGTGTGAGTGAGGCCAGTGGAAGGCAATGGAGAGAAAACAAAAGTGGCATTCAGTGCTTAAGTCCCTGCCCCAGCAGGCTCCTCCAGCTAGCTCTTCTCTCCCCACTTTCTCCTTGTCCTGTCTCTTCCCTCCCTCTTCTCTCACATTCCATTTTGCTCTTTTGAACAGCAAAAGAAATTCCCTAAAGTTGAGTGATAAATAGCATATTGTAGGGAAATAATACGTGTGCAGATGGTCAGTAAAAGCGGAACAGGCACAGATTGGCTGAAAATATTCTTGATATGCAGAACAAGTTGCAATTAGTTCAATCTACTTTATTTAAAAATGTAGGTGTCAAATCATTAGAAAATACAAAGTTTATTTATGCTATTTATTATCAAAACAAAATATTGCTGGTGTCTTGCTGACTGCAAGTTACTATGTTGAGAAAAAATAAATACAACAGTGGCATGTGGCTGGTGTCTTCTCTCAGATCCCTTCAGGGCTACTCAGTCAACGTAATTCATAAAAGAGAAAGTGAGACTTCCCTATGGAAAACAGGATGTTGATTCACTCTGAATAGATGTCACATCTTATTTAAGGATATTCTTATTTAAAAACATCATCAGGGGGTCATCTGTCCCTTTGCAGTCCTGTGAGGACTAATGCTGAGTGTCTGTGGCACACACAGGGCCATCATATAGTAGAGATCTGGATTTCATGGGTTCTCCTGAAGGGGTTGCTTAGTTACAGCATCTCTCCTGCAGAGACAAGAATGGGCTATTCTAATTTCGTGAGTGGTGAGCAGGTAGGTATACTGTGGGGTGGAGTATAATGTGTGCCCCCCACTCCCTCCCCGGCAAGGCTCACATTCTCTCTGTCCTGGTTCCTCATCTGAGACTTGGAGTAATCAGAAGAACTATTTTATCTATATTTTCAAAATCCGTGAGACAAGAAGGGGCGATTGAGATATCTCAGGGACTAAATGAGAAGGGGCCTCTTTTCCACACACTCCTGTTGTAACAGACTTAAAACTGTAGAGAAAAGAAAGAAAGAGAAAGAAAGAAGGAAGGAAGCAAGGAAAGAAAGAAAGAAAGAATGAATGAATGAATGAATGAATGAGAGCAAATTAATCTATCACAGCTCTAACTTCAGTACCGGACTTGGGGACTTGGAGATTGAGTCCTTATCAAGGGAGAAAACCAACTCACTAGGACGAGAGCTAACCTCACTCAAGCTGAGAGGCGGGGACAAAGGAGAAAAGATAATTAGAAATGCTTGCAGACACTGGGTGAAGAGGACTGTCTAAAACCCGAACTCTGAACCTTGGCGGTAGATTTGAAGCCCCACACTGAATGCTGCGGTTTGGATGGAGGATGCCTCCCAAGGAGTTAAAAGCTGAGGCCCCTACTTGGTGCTTTTGGGTGACTGTAGAAGCCTTTAAGGTAGGGCGTACTTGCAGGCTTTGGGGTGGGGTGGGGTGACAGCCCCCCCCCCGCCGCCGCCCTGGCAAGAAGAGAATAATGGGACCCTAATATGTTCCTCTTTCTCTTTCACACCTGGTCCTGAGAAGGGGCCTCTTTTCCACACACTCCTGTTGTAACAGACTTAAAAC
>JAQHUG010000093.1:7081118-7093063 GCA_028555095.1 Dicrostonyx torquatus
GAGGTGCTGGATGGTGACATTCAGTTCCTGTTGACTGATCTATATGATTATGTCAGAGGCCGTGGAGAGACCTTGCAGATGATCTGAACAGGCATCAAACACATGAAAGGAATAAACCTGAGCAGCACCGATTTTCATTATGTTTTAATTTGGGTTATAAAATTGTCTGCCATAGTATCCTCCATAGTCATTACCAAATGAAGAAACATTTTGAGATGAAAGGTGCATGTGGTTGCATGGCTACCACTTATGATGTCTGCATTCTGTTGTTCTCTCCCTTGCAGTCCCTATATGAAATGAAGTCAGGTCTATGAGAGTGCATGGCACAAATCTTTATTGGAAATACTCCACACACTGTTGCTTTAAGAAGACTCAGAAACAATGTATGCTCTATTAAAATCCACAAATATATCTAGACATCTAATGTAAAATGCAAAGTGATAATCTTTTGAAATTAAAATTATAAGTATTGCGATTCATGTTTCCAAAGCAGATACTACATTTGGCCTCCCATATTTTTTTCATGGTTTATTCCACTTTCTGAGTCATGAGATTGCAAGATGTGGTGGCTTAAAGCAAAAATAAATGGGTCTTTAATTCCTCACTTACGGTATAGAGCTGAGACAAAGGCCCAGGAGCTGCGCCTTCATGATGTATGTAGTGTGTACTTTAAGCCTTGTGTCATGTAATCGGTAGTTAGGTTGTTTTGATTGGTGGTTCACTACTGTTAGGATCCTGAACAAGAATCTAGTCCTCTCTGTGCATCTGGCTTGACTTCCCACCAATCTTCTGCTAGTCTTCAGTCTTGTCTGACTCTCTGAAAAGATATCTCTGAGGGACACCGACCAGAGATGAAAGAGTTCTTAATATATCTACCCTGTCCGTTCTGTTGTTCTAGGCTTGCATCTGGGAGGAGCCTCCACTCATGTGGAGTACTTTCGAGCTCCCAATTATAGTGAGAATATGTAGTAATTTTAATGAATGACAGTTTGCCCAACACAGGTGAGACATTTGCATTTCTTCCCCGTAGAAAGTTTATTTTACCAGGCTGGAATTCCTTTGAAATGGTTGCCATTAATTGTATTGGCTAAGATTCTTCTTAAATGCTATCGTGTTTCCAGACACACTGCCCTCCACCTGCAGCATCTCATAGACTGGCTTCAAGACAGCAGGTATGCCTCTCATGTGGAATGGTGCGAGGCAGGCCTGGGCAACTTAGGGAGTGGTCCTTTCAGTTAATTCTCCCTTGAGTACCTGCTCTATTTCTCTCACAGAAATATGTTTGCATCTGCAGTCTGCTCTGGGCTCTTTCCACTCCCCATGGTGATCCCTTGCTCTTGGTTATCATATAGTTAGAAAGGGTGTCATCCACAATTTCCTCCCCTTTCCTTGTAAAGGCAGGAATGTGCTCTGGTAGGAATGTGACACAAGACACAGAGAATTGGAGCTGGGCCTGACCTGAAGGTCTCCTGCCTAAAGGTGAGTCTTAGTCTTGCTTAGTTGTTATTCCCGTGATCCACACCCATGAGCAGTATGGCATTAGATCCCTAAAGGTGCCCCAGTGTCTCCCACATCTCGGCATTAGCAGCGATTGCCTCCGGTGACTTCTTAGTTCTTAAGTTACAGAGGAGAGCATACTGGAGCCACTAAAGCATCATAGTTGCTAACTGCATTCCAGATGCTTTTCCTTAGACCTGCACCAAAGTGGAGCTGTCACTGCCTGTTAAAGACACTGCTCACTGCAGCACAGAGAGCATTAGTGAAACTAAAATGTACAAATCTAGAGAACTGTTGTCTTGTGATGCCCTGACCCAGGAGATACACCACACCACAATTCCTGTGCAGAAGGTCAGGGAATATGTCTCGAGAAGGGCCATATTGATCATGAGAGCCAGAGGCTCAGGAAGTCTGCTCTGAGGTTGGGCCTTCCAGAAAGGGAAGAGAAGCTGCGCCCATGATACCTCAACAGTATGACTGCCTGAACAAACCTTGAACAGTGACATTGGCACATGATCTTATGCAGGGCACAATCTGCTGGCTAAACAGAGTATAGGCACCTAAGAACTACTAAGAGAGAGACAATTAGTCTCTCACAGCGATGAGCCCAGTCACTATTCTTCCAAAAACAAGTGATCGGTCCTCAAAACATGCACACAGGTAACTCTGAACAGAATTTGTCATTCATATTTATATAGTTATGTGTATGCATGTGAATGTGTGTGTGTGTGTGTGTGTGTGTGTAACAATAATAATTAGAGAAGAATACATCATACATTCAAGATGGACTGTTGGGGTGCTCCCAAGGTGCAGTCGAAGAGCAAAAGGTGGGAGAAGATGAGCAAGGAAGTCAGGACTGCGAGGGGCTGGTCCACCCACTGAGACAGTGTGCCTGATCTAATGGGAGCTCACTAAATCCTGCTGGACTGAGACTGAAGGAGCATATGACCAAACCGGACTCTCTGAATGTGGCTGCCAATGGGGGCAGACTGAGTAGCCATCGATAATGGCACTGGGACCTATCTCCTCTGCATGATTAGGCTTTTTGGGAACCCAGTCTATTTGGATGCACACCTTCTTGGGCCAGGATGGAGGGGGGAGGGCCTTGGACTTTCCACATGGCAGGGTACCCTGCCCTCTCTTAAGGAAGCAGGGGGAGGGAGCAGTGGTAGTGGGGAAGCAGGAGGGGACTGGGAGAAGGGGAGAAAGTGTAAATTTTTGAATGAAAAAAATAAAAAAAAAGCGAACAAAAAGATGAACTGTTGGGGGACATGAGAGAAGTTGCAGTGAGGAGGCAGAAGGGAAAATGATGTACTTATAGTTTAATTCAATAATTTTCAGGGAGAATAAAGTCTTTTTTATAAATCTTTTTTTTTTTTAAAAGCTTTACTTAATTTTCTGTATGAGTGCTCTGCATGTAGCCCTGCGTGCCAGAAGAGGGCATCAGATCCCGTTGTAGATGGTTGTGAGCCACCATGTGGGTGCTGGGAACTGAACTCAGGACCTCTGGAAGAGCAGCCAGTGCTCTTAACCACCTCTGAACCATCTCTCCAGCCTGGAAAATAAAGTCTTGTCAATTGTGACAATGTTGGTGACACTAGAGGTTATTTTCAGGCAGACAAACCTAAATAATATATGATCTTATCGATATATTAACTATAAAAAACTATCTCACAGAAGTTGGAGACTTATTAGTTGTTCATCAATAAACCAAGGCTCGGGGACTTTCTAAGAAAATGGATTCTGTGGAACAGTGTGATAGGAGAAGCCCCAAGTACTGTTGCCCTGACTACAGGTGTGTGTGAGCATTATGTAGTGTACTTTTCAGGAGCGTTGAAGATTGCATTTGAGGAGGTGACCATACCATAACTGAGACAAACAATCCAAATCCTACCTATGAATTTATTAGATAGTAACACATCAATGCACATATTGCTGATAATTTTAGTGCATTAGTAAAAAGGTAAAATAAAGAATGACTATTTTCATAGGTCATTCTGGGACTTTACTCAATAAGATATTAACAACATAAATTCTTAATTTAGAAAATTTGAGATGTGAAAATAGCATCAGTTGTTATATTTCTCAGCTATTCACACTGATGCTGAGGTGTCATATGTGCAAAAACTTGCTTTAGGAATACCACAACCCCCTCCATCAGTACCTGTCAGAGAAAAGGTAGAAAGGGAAAATTGACGAGAAGATCCAATGGCATGTATTCTATTTTAAATTCTCAGTTGTTGGTCCTTCTCTTGCAGTTTAGAAAACAAAGTTCAACAACTTAGATGGGGTTTAGTCCGTGAGTTCTTTCTTATTATTCTACCTTTTGCCTTCTCAGTCTCATGTCTCTTTGCATCTTTACTGAACTCTGTAGAAATCCTGAACCCACACCACAGCCAGAGCTGCTGCATCAGACTCTGTCTTGTCATTACACTTCACTGTCATGATTGTGCGCATGAACTGTTGAGAAATCCCTTCTCCCTCAACGTGACTTTCTCCTGTGAAGAATGCATATAGGTGTGGTGTGTAGTGGCACATGGCACTGAATGCATGTGTTGTGGATGCATTCATTTTATATTTCATCTTTCTCAAATAGATCATGTCCAACTGAGCTTATAGGATGTTTTTCCTTGTATTTCCTTTTGATGGGTCAGCGTGAGATCATGTGATCACTTCAGACATGTCTAAGGAATATTCCTACCTATGTAAGAAACATTTCTAGCTCTCTTTCATCCTGGACAAATCTGCAGACACGTGATGCCTGTGTTAGGGTTTCTGTTGTTGTCATAAAGACCATGATGAAAGACATCTTGGATAAGAAAGGGTTTTGCTGTGGGATAATCCTCTTGTACACTGTAAAGATTTGTCACTTGAATTGGTTTAATAAAGTACTGATTGACCAGTAGTCAGGCAGAAAGTATAGGTGGTGGGACCAAATTAAGGATGATGGGAAGGAGAAGGGCAGAGGCTGAGGAGTCGCCAGTAGACAAAGAGGGAGCAGGAGATGAATGTGCCATGCTACTAAAGGTACCACCATGTGGAAAAAGGTAAATATGAAATATGGGTTAAATTAAAATGTGAGTGCTAGTTAGTAATAAGCCTGAGCTATTGGCTGATCACATATAATTCATATTCAGCCTCTGAGTTGGTTCTTTAGACTGGGTGGTTGGGACAGGAAAGTCCATTTACAAGGTTTAGACTCCAACTTCAGGTAACAGTCCATCTCTGAAGACAGTCAAGGCAGGAAATTGAGGCAAGTTCTGGAGCAGAGACCACAGAAGAACACTGCTTACTGACTTGCCCTGCCTGCTTCCCTGTACCATAAAGGACTGCCTGCTCAGGATGGGCACCACCCATAATGGTCTGTGCTCATATCAATCACTAATTAAGAAAATGCCCCTGAGGCTTGACTACAGGACAGTCTTAAGGAGGCATTTTCTCTATTGTTTCTCTCTTTTGAAATGGCCCATGTCAAGTTGACAGGAGAAGTATCCATCCCAATGACTCTTAATATTTATGTTATTATTAATGGTTTTAATTAATTTAAAGTGTGATATCATTTCAGGTCTGTATTTCAGGAAATGCTGTCCTTCTGGGATGTGGCCATTGATTTCTCTCCAGAAGAGTGGGAATGCCTGGAGCCTGCTCAGTGGAATCTGTACAGGGATGTGATGTTGGAGAATTACAGCAACCTTGAATTCCTGGGTGAGCATCTCATCTATAGTGAATTCTTATTTCACCTCAATGTGTAACTTATTCACTTTCTATGGTATCTTATGGGAGCATTTCAACAGTGATTTTTATATCCTTCATTTTCAGAAAAATTAGAGAGGTTGCTCCACAGCTAAAAGCATTCCACTGTAGAGGCATTTCATTTGTATTTTAATAAATAAAACTTGCCTGAAGACCAGAAAAGCAAAGTAGCCAGCCACTGGCTCTTACCTTGATCACAGTCTGAAAATGGTGATCCTGTCTTTGGGAAATCTCAGAATGAGACCAAGAGCTGTCTCCTCCCATTTTATAATCCTTTCTCATTCTGGGATTAAGGGCATATACCACTACTTCCTGGTTTCTATGGCAATCTAGTGTGGCTATTGGGATTAAAGGTGTGTGTCATTGCTGCCTGATTTGTAAGGCTGGCCAGTGTGGCTGTCTTACTTTTCTGATCTTCAGGCAAGCTTTATTTATTAAAATACATATGAAATGCCACTATATTCCACTGTTTGAACTGTCAGTGTTGAATGTGTATTTTATCCAGCAGTCACTCTGGTGGAGCTGTTAGAAATCAGTGATGTGAAGCATGGAACACACTTCTTAATGAAAGTGTTTCACAACTCAGATTTAATGGTTTTCCCTTCCAATGAGACTCAGAATCTGGACATTGTACATTCCTTCATGTACTGTTGTGGTCCTGGGAGGAAATGTGAGAAAACATGTAAGGAACTGACAGTCTGTAGTCATTTATTTCATCATCTCTTTTCTTATAAACAGTGTACTGGAAGGGACATGTCAGTTCCCAGTAGAAGGACACTTAATCTTATTCCTCTTTTCTGCAAACAGGTCTTGCCAGTTCTAAGCCATTCCTGGTGACATTTCTGGAGCAAAGACAAGGGCCTTGGGATGTAAAGATACAAGCAGCAGCCCCTGTGCATCCAGGTGGGTAGGGCAAAGGGGATCAGGAGCAGCATTGAGGTCTAAATATTTCAACACAAAGGCAGGTTTTTGCATGTGCATTGAAACCTATGTTGTTGTGGAGATAATTCTTTTGGTCTCTCCTTGATTTTGTTGTCAAAGGACATCTCTCAGACGTTTATGATGTTTTAAGACTCTCAAGCTTTGTAACTCCCCAGTGATGAGCTGTGTATTTCCAGAGACTTCCATGGCTTTTGTTTTTGTTGAGTCTACACTGTACCATGAGAAATGCCTGAACGTCTGTACACTGTTCTACAGTCTGAGGTGTAGAGCCCTTGTAATACAGTAGGTTCAAACAGAAGTTTCTTTTGTATCACTTACACTCGTATTAATGAGTGGTGTCTTGTCAGAGATCTTTGTGAGTGATGAGAGTTTTCTAATGTTTTTTCCTATTACATCATCAACAGTAAGGACTTAAAACGCATGCCAGGTGGATATATATTCAAAGATTAAAACTGTCTGCAACTAGGAGAATGGGTTTAGTAGCTCATCAGTAAGCTTTCAGAATTTTGTGGGTTTGCATTTATTTTACTTTGTAATCTACTACACTGTTTTGTTATTTAGAAGTGTGCATTGCATAAAATTATTTGTTTTACGTACCATATGTATTTTGGTAGCTGGATGAAGCACATTGATCAAACACATCAGGACAGAATAAGATAAAGATATCTGAGTGCTCTGGTTGTGAACTTTCTTTTCCCGGGGAAACACGGGTTTCCCATTTCTATGCTTTGTTCACTGTCTCTCTCCATTCAGTGCTACATGGTTATTTAGTCTTATAAAGGAACGGATCTTAAAAAGACGTAATTTTATTACCAGGCCTAGTGCCCCACTGCATTAATCCCAGCAGTTGGGAGGCAGAGGCACGTGGATCTCTGAGTTCAAGGCTAGCCTCATCCACATAGCAATTCCCATCCATGATAGCCAGGATTCCACAGAGAAACTCTGTCTCAAAAAACCAAAACCAAAGAAACAAAGAAATAGGTAATTTTATTACCTGTTCATTGACAAAATCCTCAACAAATTTCTGTTGTTCACCAGTGAACCTAAAGTCTTCTGTTGATATCTGTCAGGCATATATTTTTAGATATCAATAATAAAACATAAAATATTGTCATACATCTTTAGGCTGTATTATTTAATCTTGTTGTGGACAGTCTACTTGGTATGCAATATATCTTCTGTATCTTCCAAAATAAAACTCTGTACTTACAATAAAAAAAAATGTATGTTTTGATGTTGATTCAATCACACACAATCACAATTAACTTTCTCTTTTCCAGGCCTGGCTAATTTATAATTTCATGGATGTTTAGCCATTTAACATCTATATTGTTTAATGGGCTTATTTCCGTTAGGAAAATACCCTTACAACTTATGTAGCCATTTAACTTTGAATGATACGGCATATGTCTATGCCCTATTTAATTGTTCTCTTACTTCAGTAGAAGTATAGACTGTTTTGTGAGTTGTGCTCAGTGTTGGTAAGTGTTAAAATATACTATTGTTTCTCATTGATGCTTCAATATGGAAATGTAAATGTCTCTAATTTAAAGATAAGTCATGTAAGTATGAAGAATATTTCCTAGCTTTTGTTCATATCTCAACTTTTGCTCAACAGGAACAATACCCAATGATTGTAACAATTACAACAGGGACATTGATTGTAAATCACTCTTTATTCAACGCCAGAGAATTCATACAGGGGAGAAACCCTACAAATGTGAAGAATGTGGTAAGGCCCTTAGTTCTCATAAAACCCTTTCCATGCACCAGAGACTTCATACTGGAGAAAAACCGTACACATGTAAAGAATGTCAGAAGGCCTTCAATACTCGCTCATCACTTTTTATACACCAGAAAAACCATACTGATGAAAAAACCTACAAGTGTGAAGAATGTGGAAAATCCTTTTACTATCCTTCAATGCTGAAGCAGCATCAAAGAATTCATTTTGGAGAGAAACCCTACAAGTGTGAAGAATGTGGCAAATCCTTTGGCTATCCCTCATTCCTTAAGCAGCATCAAAGAACTCATTGTGGACAAAATTCCTACAAGTATGAAGAATGTGGCCAAAGATTTTCCTGTTCTGCACGTTTTCAGGAATATCAAACAACTCACACTGGAGAGGAACCCTACAAGTGTGAAGAATGTCACAAAGCCTTTCGTTATCACTCAGCTCTTAGGATACATAAGACAGTTCACACTGAAGGGAAACCCTACAAGTGTGAAGAGTGTGGCAAAGGTTTTTCCTCACCTTCATGTCTTAGACGACATCAAACAATTCACTCTGAAAACAATCCCTATAAGTGTGAAGTGTGTGGCAGATGTTTTTGCTCATCATCTTCCCTTAGACGACATCAAACATTCCATTCTGAAGACAATCCCTATAAGTGTGTGGAATGTGGCAAAAGATTTTCCTGTTCTGCAAGCCTTCAGGAACATCAAACAGTTCATACTGGAGAGAAACCCTACCAGTGCGAAGAATGTCACAAAGCCTTTCGTTATCACTCAGCTCTTAGGAGGCACAAGAGAGTTCATGCTAGAGAGAAATCCTACCAGTGTGAAGAGTGTGGCAAATGTTTTTCCTCATCTTCCTGCCTTGGGCGACATCAAGCAATTCACACTGCAGACAATCCCTACAAGTGTGTACAGTGTGGCAAGGCCTTTGTTAATCTTTATAGCCTTACTCGACACATGATAGTTCATACGGGAGAGAAATCCTACAAACATCTTAAAAGATATACTTCTTCAGACCTTAAGACACATCAAATGACTTATTCTGAATAAAATTCTGTGAGTGCGTGGGGTGTGGTAAAAATCTTTGCTACTCCTTCAGATCTTGTCCAACTCTAATGCATCCATAGTGGAGAATATTAAGTTAGTCATTTTGAATGTCGACAGGAACATTGCATTTCCAGGAGCACAAATGCTAAGAATGTCATCAGACAGCAGTACAGACTTCCCTTTGCTGTGACCTCCCCACCAGTTTGTTCAAGCAGTGTGTTTGAAACTTGCCTTGATGAGTTTTTTTTCTTCTGTACCTATAAATGTTCCGTGAAACTGTTATCATGTCATAACTTTGTCAAGTGCCTTAAATCTGAGGTCTGGGCTGTGGCAGAGTTACTGTTATGTTTCCCAGGGGGTGGGGGTCACACAAGCTCCTGTAATAACGTCGCCCCAGGGTGTGTAAGAATCCCATAGACTCATATTTCTCACTAAGTTGGATTCTGGTGAGGTGCCGATCTGGGCTGAATAGGCATTTCCGTTTGTCTTCCCAGGAAATGCTAACAGAACACATTGTCAGTCATATTTGATTCTAGAATAAAGAATTCCTTATTTCCTTTAAGTTCAGAACAGCGTTTCTCATGTGACTCCCAACTGTCGTGTCATAGAAACCTCGACCCATACTGAAATGAAGACCCGAGTCAATTGCTGTCACTCAGCAGAAAGGATGCGTTTGATTACTGGCTTTGTGATTATCAAGTACGAGACACTGTAGGTGCAGATCCTTCTTTACTGTTGATACAGGCCCGAAAAATCATTTCAATCTTGAGTTTGCTAAGTTACTGTAAACTGTTAAGGGCAATTAAAACCTTGAAGATAATGGGAAGTCACCTTCTAAATGAATAAATGTCTGTAATGTGCCCAGAATTGTGTTTCTAGTCATGGTAAGTCCAAATGAAATTTATTTACACATATGAGATTGGAAGGAGAGGCTAATTTATGTCTCTCATTCTATAGCCTTCTGCATATGCTATTGTATATTCCAAATCATATACCTTGAAGCAAGTTTAAACTTAGTTTGTTTAATGTGACATACAATTAAAAACCAAGTATAATTATACTTTTAAAAATCCTGGTGTGGGAAATAGAATGCTAAGTGTTCATTTTACAATACGGGCTCTTAGATGACAACACCCCAGGCTCAAACAGCACCATTTCCCCTGTATAGGTTACAGTCCCTACCAGAGCAATTTCCATGTTCACCCCGTGACATCATAAGGATGTAAGACTGTTTACTGCTTTTGTCTCTCCTGCTACATCTGCTTGAGTAACCAGGCCCTGCAGGGTGTTAAGCTTGATCAAATGCTGGGTTGCCTCAAGATAAATAATTCTACAGGTCTAGTGTCTGCCCTTCATAAAAATCAAAGATTTGAAAGCCACTAAAAGAAGTGGTATGTGAAGTAACTTAGGCCTTGTCAGGACATCCTGATTATACTGCATCTCCTCTGGAGCCTCTACAGGGAAATCAATTTGTGATGTTGCCCATACACAGAAGATAATTGTTTTCTATAGCGTAAAGGTAGAAACATAAACAAGAGTAGTCAGGCTTGTTGGGGCAGAAAGCCCGGCAGACCATAGTCATAGGGCAAAGGAATCTCGAGGACAGAGGGAATATCCTCTCACAGTTAGAGGAAACAGACTTGGAGACCTACTAGAAAGCTGACATGAGGGACCAGTGTGACTTCTCTAGATGGAGAGCCACAGTGCTAAGGAGCCCTCCAGCATAGAAAAGTGGTCCCATACCCCATAGCCACTGTGAGTTGGGCCTGGTGTCCCTGGCTGCTCAGTCTACTGGATGATTAGGGTTTTGGAAGGATAACCAGAGACTTAAAAAGGTACATCAAAGCCTTGTGACATCATGCGTAGAAGTATCTGGGCTTAGTGAATACTGGCATCAGTTAGAGTCTAAGGGACATAGAGAATAGATTGCCTTTCGTAGGAAGAGATGAAAGTGGAACTCTCTGAGGCTGCCAGAGGAGAGATTATTGTGTATAGGAAGATATTTGGAAATTTCAATAAGATTATTTGATACTTCTAATATCTTTGTATTTTATAAATCATTCCTGTGTCCTGATTTTGAGAAGCTGAGGTAAATTTGAGGCAAATGCTCTGACTTTCAAAATACTCTCACATAAGAATTTCAGTATTAGAAAAGGAACTGAAAGTGAACACACAACAGACCAAACCCGCAGATGGAGTTCCAACAGTGAGGAATGGGTGAGCTGTCATTACACACACAGTTTGAGCCAGGAACTGTGTCCCTCCAGCTGGGATTGGAGCGGGGGCGGCAAGCACGAGCCCATAGCAGTGTATATGTACCTGAGTTTGTGAAAAAACAGGTGGACACTGGTAAAATTCCTATAGGGCTCCCACTACAGCTGAATTTCTTATGTATGGTAACATCTGTGTTTTTCAAAGAACTTAAGGATGCGTGGGAGCTCCTGCGATGGACGATGGGAGTTCTTTGTAAAGAAATATTAAGGAGTTACGTTTAACTTTGTTCAGTGTTTGATATGAGCTCTCTGTTTCTGACCATATACTTTAGTATTTGGGTTCCAAAGTTCCCGCAAAACCTTTTTCAAGCTGCGGAGTCTGTTCCATGTATGACCCACACAGTGGTTCAGTACAGAGGAACCAGGATTATTTTTTTTTCTCTAGTACTGCGTATTAAAACAAAGCCTACATTACAGTCGAGTGCGTTAACATTGGCTCACTATTGAAGTAAAGAAAACAGCAGGAGCCAGATACAAATTCAAGAAGAATGGCGGCGGGGGTTGGGGTTGGGGGCGCGGGGATCATGAACTACATACTAGGCTTCCGGGAAGATGCTTGCACAGAATTTTGGGATATGTAGTCCGTGTGCTTGTGACATCACCAGAAGCCGTCCAGGAAATTCCAATTGAGCTTTCGTTTTTCTACAGGTGCGTTTTGCTCAAAGTTGGGCGAGAGTCCCGCCTGCTGTGCATTCC
>JAQHUG010000094.1:0-14617 GCA_028555095.1 Dicrostonyx torquatus
TGGGGGAAATGTGAAGAGGAAGAGCTGGACCCCCGGGTTGTTATGCCCAGTCAGTTCATGGCAGAGCAAGAGTCACTTTTTAAAGCCCTCCTGGAATTTTTGGGCTTCTAGGAAGTTTGAAGTAACAGGCCCAAAACCATGTTCAATTTTACCAAGGAAAGACACTGACCACTTTTCTTGAGCTGCCTAGCTGCTCTCTCTGTCCTGCTTGCCTCAGGCCCCTGTGTGGTGAACACAGAGGATATGCTGTGTTTACCCCTATCCCCTGGTCTCTAGCACCCTTCAGGTGACAGCTGCCTTTACTGCATGTCCTGTGGTGTTCATCCAAGTTTCTAATGCAATTGTCATTTGGCTTCCTTCTGAAAGTTTATCTATCTATCTATCTATCTATCTATCTATCTATCTATCTATCCATCCATCCATCCCTCCATCTATATCTATACATAGATATAGATATTAAGGAGAGTAAGGACTCGAGAGAGGATGCCTTTATTTTCCCAGAAACAGGAGACAATCTCTGTAGGAAAGCAAGTTGAGAATTAGAGCCCATCTCTGTGACTTGTTGAATCAGCTCTGCTACAGCCAGTGGAGCTTCCTGTGTGAGATCAGGAGTGATAAGGAAAATTGTGTTCCTCACACATGCTAGACCTGCACGACATGAATTCATCTGGTGGGACACTGAGTACCTCAGGAACAACTACACGAAAGGATTTCCAACCTTCTTGTTTTCACATTCCAGGCCATGTGGGCTGCAGAGATCAAGGCTCTCACCTGTCCCTCCAAGACACATCATCAAGTGGTACCTGATAGAGCCAGCTGAATCTCAGAAGTTCACTTTTCAGGTCATGGGAGCTGTGCCAGCAATGCTCTACACACCCACGGATTTCTGCTGTTCACAACCCTGGCTAAAAGGCTGCTCTTGTAGTGTATAGTGGTGAATACACAGAGTCATCCCTGGTTAAACTGCTGAGAATAGATGACCCCTGGGATTGCAGCCCTTACTGGGACATCGGTATCAGGCCACACCCCACGGCCAAGGCTCAGGGAACATCAAGGTTGTAGGGGCAGAAAGAATGTAGGAAGAGGAGGGTGGGGACCCATGCTGGGGAATGGTGTCTTCTGCGCATGACATTTGGCCATAGAAGTCATGAGCTCAAAGCAAGTGTGACAAGACCTACACAAGTTCAAGCCCATCAGTTTTCAGCATGCTGCATTGAGAGAAGAGAATCAAGAGGCCAGTGTCCTTGCAGAAAAGCTGTTGGTCATTTTTGGACGTTGGGGTTATATAGAGCCATTCTTCTTCAGGAGTGTGGCCTATGGTAGAATTCCCAGGCTCAGGTGGCTGGTTCCATACCCATGTGTATCTGGTCAATACTAAAAATACTAAAGTGCTACTTTTTAAAGAAAATCAAAGCAGGGCGGTGGTGGTGCACGCCTTTAATCCCAGCACTCGGTAGGCAGAGGCAGGCAGATCTTTGTGAGTTTGAGACCAGCCTGGTCTACAAGAGCTACTTCCAGCGCAGGCTCCAAAGTCAAAGAGAAACCCTGTGTCAAAAAACCAAAAAAAAAAAATCAGAAGGGGACATAAAGGTGGAAGGGGATGGATGTGCCTAGACCAGGGGGCTCCCAGTGGGGAGTGGCAAGAGGCCTTGAGGGTGGATGTAATCAAGATATATTGTGTATATATAGGAAATTTTCAGAGAATAATTATAAGAGTCACCTTTAACCTTTTTTGAGTTTTAAATTTCCCACAATCATAATCCTAGAGTCACAAAGAAATCTTCCCCTGTACCATCTTATGATGAAAAGCTAGCTTATGTGGGATTGAAACGACCCCAATTGACCAAGATGCTTTTGATATTCAAATATCATGTTTGACACTCTTAGTCTTTAGAGATCATGACAGTGAGGACTTTAAAATATATGAGTGGTGCCATACATAATTCAAATATCATGGTATGTAATAGAGAACATAGACCACCAGTCCATGCATATAAAGAGACTGGATTTCTGGTACCCATGGTAGTATAAGCCCCTGGGAGAAGAATGGGCTTGTCAAGATGTGGTTTGCTGAGAATATTAGCTATCCATATGAAGAGAAGCCTACTGGATTTCGTACACACACTTCATGTAGTAAAGACCTGGCTGGCTGTGAGAGACAAGAGCATGCAGACTGTAGCAGGCCATGCAGAGACTACAGTTAGGACGTTTCCTTCCTCCCTGCTCCCTTCATTCTGTCTTCCTTTCTCCTAGGGATGAGTGTACTGTGGATGCTTGCCTTGTGGGACACCACAGAGCTGTGAGGACTGGCCCCAGAAGCTGTTTCTCTCCATTTTGTGCTTGTGTTTACTTGTTACATTCCCAAACAAAGCATCAGATTAATGATGGAACTCTCTCAGGTAACTTGTCTTTGTAGTTTCTATGGACTCCCCTTATCCTTTCTGCCTCTGCTTCTCCCCACCTGCAGACTTACACCCTTTCACTGCAGTAGACCCCTTTCTCCTTCAGGTTGTCTGTGTTTATCATTCACCTGTCCCGCCTGCCTCAAAGTCTCTATTGCCCTCTGTGGATTTTTCCTAAAGTTCAGACACTATTGTTTTGTACAGCTATCCATAAAGAAAAGCCCTAGCCATGAAGCACATTATTATTACCTCTGACTATATTAGTGCCAAGATTCTCTCCTGTTAACACAATACAGTTCACAGCAGGTACAAATTCAAACAACAAGGCCCTGGAGGGAATACTGTGTCTACACACAGGGACTGCGATTTAAATTGACGAGTAGTTAGATCAGCAGTCACAAAATGGGAACCAGAACCTACCCAGCTTAAAGGAGTTCAGGTTGTACCAGGCCTTGCACAGAAGAGAAAAGTCAAAAGATCCACAAGTGTGAGAATGTGTGAAAGCTTGGTAGTAACCTGAGTGACAATCACCTTCAGACGGAAAAATTCTTTGGATGCTTGGTGTACCCCGAGCAACAGGGTTTCTGTGTTGCTAGTGGAACTGACACTTGTTACAGAAAACACACTGGGTCAACCTGAGCTCCATAGTGAGATCCTGTCTCTGATAACAACACCCCCTCCCCCGTGACAACAGCCCCGTTTGTCACTGTTTGTCGAGCTGGCGCTGTGCACAGTCACAGAGCATCCAGGCTTCTCCATGATGACGATGCGAAATGCTCATGACAACAGTAAAACCACTGGAAAGACCTTCTCTGTGCATTTACTGTAGAATGGAAGGACACGGTCACCGTGCCCTAAACCCATGGCTGAATGTTCGTCAATGATGGCGGGGATTTAAGCTCTATGGCCCCTAGAGGCTACATGGATGGGCCTGGCACATAAAATACAAAGTAGAAGTGACGCGATCCACAAATAGAAACATGTGGTGTGGTTTCTACTATATAGGTCCATATAAACTGCATTGTTTATGGAATACACCCTAAAGCATTCCAAACAGAAGAACTGAGGAGCTGGCTGGACTTTCCAGATTTCATTATCAATTACTTCAACCGCCAGATTTTACACCTGTAGGTCAACGAGTGCCAGTCTGTTTGGCCCCATTTCTTCTTTTACTCCTGCACCAGGAGGACAAAGCCCAACTACGTGAAAAACTTTGACCCAGGACTTGGCTCACAGTAACCAATTCTGAGGAGTGTGTGTGTGTGTGTGCGCTTGGAGCAGGCATCTCTGCAGAAATGTTGTGTGCGTGTGTGTGAGTTTGGAGCAGGCATCTCCTCAGAAATTATGTTAGTGTGTGTATGTGTGTGTGTGTGTGTGCTGGGAGTGGGAATCCCCACCAGAAATGGTGTGTGTGCCTGCTTTGGGAGCACACATCTCCATCAGAAATGGTAACAACCTTAAAGGTAGTGCATTTCCTGAGGGCAACACAGTTTATCCTGTTAGAAGTTTTCTCCTCGGCCCAGCAGCACACAACTTCCAAGCCAGGAGAAGTGTCAGGGAGCAGGCTCAGCTCCTGGAGGGGCCTCAGGACGCTGATGTGCTGCCCACAGGGAGTCGGAGTTCAGGTTGCTCTCTCTGGCTGGGTGTCTGGGAGCCTCAGCAGCCTCCTGGATGAACTGTCATTCTCCTTGCACTTGGGAAGACCTGGATTACTTTGTAACCCAAGTGTGGAAGTTATTTACCCGCGCCAGACTCTGCCTCTGGGCCGTCTCTGGGGCTCCAGAGACATGGTACCAGAATATTTAAATCACGGTGGCGTTAAATACGTTTTAATATCTGATAGGGCCAGTTTCTGCGCATTGCACTTTTTTTTTTTCCTTTCAGGAACGTGTTCGGGCCCGCGGCAGGGGGCGGGGTCGCGCCTCCGCCTCGGCTCTGGTTCCAGCCGAGCCTCACCGACGCCGAGATGGAAATCCCGAGGCTGCTCCCGGCTCTCGGGACACCACAGGGCGGCGGCGGCGGCGGCGGCTGCTGCCCCGCGGGTGGCGGCGGGGTGCCCCGAGCCCCGGACTCTCTGGCTTGTCAGGTCCCCACGCGCCGCCTCCTCCTGCTCCGGGGGGCCCAAGATGGCGGGCCGGGGCCGCGGAGCGCAGAGGCCCAGAGGGCCTCTCGGGGCCTGGGCCCGAGCCCTAGCACGAACCGCTTGGCGCAGAGGCCGGATCCCCGGAGCCGCTGCAGCGGCGGCGGCGGCGGCGGCGGAGGCAGAGGTGGCGGCGGCGGCGGCGACGACTTCTTCCTGTTGCTGCTCGACCCGGTGGGTGGCGACGTAGAAACGGCGGGCGCGGAGCAGGCCGGAGGGCCGGTGCGGAGGGAGGAGGCCGAGACAGGCCCGGGGCCCGAGCGGCGCGCAAGCGGCGCGGCGAACCCCGCGGGCCGGCCCGAGCCGGGGCCATGGCGCCCTTCGGCCGCGCCGGCTCCCTCGCCGCTCCCTGCGGCGGGCCAGGGCCCTGGCCCCGCGGCGGCCTTCGCGGGCACCATCACCATCCACAACCAGGACTTGCTGCTGCGCTTCGAGAACGGCGTCCTCACCCTGACCACGCCCCCGCTGCCCGCTTGGGAGCCGGGGGTCGCGCCTGTCCCGCAGCCTCAGCCGCAGCCCGGGGGCTCGGGCGGCCCGCAGGCCGGCTGCCCGCCCGCCGCCGCCGCCGCCGCCGCCGCCGCCGCCGCCGCCGCCTCGCAGTCGCAGCTGGGCGACTGTCCCGAGCTGCCACCCGACCTCCTGCTGGCCGAGCCGGCGGAACCCGCGCCCGCGCCGGCGCCTCCGGAGGAGGAGGCCGAGGCCCCGGCCGCCGCCCAGAGCCCCCGCGGGCCTCTGGGCCCGGGCACGGGCCCGGGCCCGGGCGTGCTGCTGTACCTGTGCCCGGAGGCGCAGTGCGGCCAGACCTTCGCCAAGAAGCACCAGCTGAAGGTGCACCTGCTGACGCACAGCAGCAGCCAGGGCCAGCGGCCCTTCAAGTGCCCCCTGGGCGGCTGCGGCTGGACCTTCACCACCTCCTACAAGCTCAAGAGGCACCTGCAGTCGCACGACAAGCTGCGGCCATTTGGCTGCCCGGTGGAGGGCTGCGGCAAGAGCTTCACCACCGTGTACAACCTCAAGGCGCACATGAAGGGGCACGAGCAGGAGAACTCCTTCAAGTGCGAGGTGTGTGAGGAGAGCTTCCCCACGCAGGCCAAGCTCAGCAGCCACCAGCGCAGCCACTTCGAGCCCGAGCGGCCTTACCAGTGCGCCTTCTCCGGCTGCAAGAAGACCTTCATTACCGTGAGTGCCCTGTTCTCTCACAACCGCGCCCATTTCAGGGAACAGGAACTCTTCGCCTGCTCCTTCCCCGGCTGCAGCAAGCAGTACGACAAGGCTTGCCGCCTCAAGATTCACCTGCGCAGCCACACGGGAGAGAGGCCTTTCCTTTGCGACTTTGACGGCTGTGGCTGGAACTTCACCAGCATGTCCAAACTCCTGCGACACAAGAGGAAGCACGATGACGACCGCAGGTTCACCTGTCCCGTAGAGGGCTGCGGGAAGTCCTTCACCAGGGCCGAACACCTCAAAGGCCACAGCATCACCCACCTGGGCACGAAGCCTTTCGTGTGCCCCGTGGAAGGCTGCTGTGCCAGGTTCTCTGCCCGCAGCAGTCTCTACATCCACTCCAAGAAGCACTTGCAGGACGTGGGCACTTGGAAGAACCGATGCCCGGTCTCCACCTGCAACAAACTCTTCACGTCCAAGCACAGCATGAAGACCCACATGGCCAAGAGGCACAACCTCAGCCAGGACCTCTTGGCCCAGCTCGAAGCCGCCAACTCTCTCACGCCCAGCAGTGAACTGGCCAGCCAGGGGCAGAACGATCTCAGTGGCGCGGAGCTGGTGTCTCTCTTCTCAGATGTGCCTGGCCACAGTTCTGCCGCGGTGCTGGACACGGCCCTGGTCAACTCTGGGATCCTGACTATTGACGTGGCCTCTGTGAACTCGACTCTCGCAGGAGGTCTCCCTGCCGCCGATAACAGTAACCATTCCTTAGGGCAAGCGGTGGACCCCCGGGGCCTGAGGGCCCCCAGTGACCTTCCCCAGGGTCTGGATACCTCTCTCTTCTTTGGAACCTCGGTGGCCGCTTATCAGCAGAGCCCCTTAGACATGGACGATGTCCCCGGTGGAAGCGTGGGGGGGCTCTTTGGCTCCTTGGCTGGGAAAAACTCAAGCCTGGAGCCCCAAGCTTTGACACCCAGCAGTAAGTTAACCGTGGACACGGAAGCTCTGACTCCCTCCAGCACCCTTTGTGAAAACAGTGTCTCAGAACTACTGACCCCTGCCAAAGCCGATTGGAACGTGCATCCCGACTCTGACTTCTTTGGGCACGAGGAAGAGACCCAGTTTGGATTCTCCAATCCAACGGGAAGCCACGGTTCTCAGAAAGAAACAGATCTTATCACGGTGACTGGCACCCCGTTTTTGGTATGAACCTACTCTGTCCTGCCCTGCCCTGCCCTGCCGTGAGGCTCACTTTTATCACACTCTGGTCTGAGGACGTTCTGGACTGGAGTGCTTCCGTGCAGTTGTTTCTTGCTGCTTTGCAGAGGAATGCGTCTGTGGACTACAAGTTTAGAGATTTACATTCTCATCCTGGGCCTGGAACTCATGAGTTCTGTGACCCCGAGCAAGTCTCCCAACCTAGCTGAGCCTTAAGTTTTTCTTTTACTTATAAAGGAGATGGTTTGGTTAGATGGCTTCTACTCTCTTTTCAGCTCTTTAAATTCTTGATATTAAGTGTTTTCTTCTTTAAAATTTATCGTGACATCCCAACAATGATATGCTCTTATTTTGAATATAAAGTAAATTAAGTTATGTTATAGTGAATATATACTTGCACTTGACTTCATGAATTGCAAATCCATGAATCATATTATTTGTCTTTATTTTTTACCTTTTTTAGTATTTTTAAAGGAGCTCCAGAATTTAGTTTATTCATAAATATTCAGTACTGATCTTCAGAATTCATTGGGTCTTCAGAAAATAATTATTGTGATAGTTTCTCTATATCAATTAAAGCCCGAGTTTTTAAGTTCATTTTGTCACATAAATCCTTCCTGGTTTAATATTTTTAATGTTCTGAAATATATTTTAAACTATATGTCCCATTTCCCCCCTTTACTTAAGAATTTATTCATTGAAAATAATTATTTTTGAGTAGAATTTGTCACATCTTATCTAATTTTTTCTGATTGATTGTGTTCTTTGTGTTTACTCAGTTTTCCTAATTTAGTAGTTAATGACTTGATCATATTTAAATATTCTTTTTGCATGGATATTTTATAGCTTACCCTGTGCTCTTTTATTAATTTGCTTATGCTGTCTCCTTTCTCTTTTTGTGATCCTGAGAGCCTTTACTGGTCAGGACGTTTGTTTGTGATTACTTTTGCTTCTAATATGTTGAATTGTTCATGTACAATCGTTACCAATTAGGGGAGGAAGAAATGTTTAGAACAGTTCAGAAAATATTATTCAGTGCCACAAGATTCTCTGAAATGATGGTAAGCTAAGAAAACAAAGTAACAAAGAGATTTGTGTGGGCTGTTTTCATTGTTGCTATTTCAGACAGCTTTTGATGGTAGTAGGAGGCTGTGCTGTAGAATTGTGGTCTAGGACTTTGTCATGAAAGAGACTCAGGGTCCAGTTAGTGCTCTGTGGTGTTGGAGAGATTCTCTTGGAAATATTAGTCTCACTAAACTCAGTTTCCTGTTTACTGATTCATGTGTATGCACATGACTAACATTCCCTAGCCTTTTTTTCTCAGATAGTTTTCAACACATAAGAAAAAGTATGTATTTCAGCACATTTTAATGAATTTATATGCTCTTTTTACAACCTCAGTTTTTTGTGTTGTTTGGGAAAAATAGTCATAATTCAGTCCTATTGATACTCAAGTTAATAAACTGTTGTGGGTTTTAGAATGAAAGAGGAAATGGTCTTTTTATTTCTTAACCTGAATATTTTTCTCTTCCAAATAGTTGTGGGAACAAACAGGAGTGGAAAACACTGCTCACGTGGTTATCGCCATGCCTCTCCATTTGATCAGTCTGTCAACATCCTTGTTCTGTTTCTAGCATCAGGTTTTGCTCTGTGACTGTGGAGCCTCTGATTCTTTTAACATCTGATAAAAGAGCAGAGGGTGATCATATCCTCTGTGGTCTGAAGAAAGCATTGTTTATAGTTTTCCAGAATTGAAAGAAATGAAAGATTGAATCTCAATATTGTGTAAACACTGTACAGAGAATATAGCATTTTTTAGTTTATGGAATGTTTCCATAACTTATGTCTTTTATTTTTGTTCAGAGAAACCCTGTGAAGTAGTTTTAGCAAAATCTGTGCATGTTTCATATTATAGTTTAGCCAACTCACATTCCAACTGGTTTTGGCTATGACTGACAGTTCTATATATAGCTTCACAGAAAAAGAAGTTTTTTCACCTCTCCTGTTTGCAACTTCCAAGATTCACTCTCCTCTGTCATAAGTGGCTGCTTTGTTCCAAGTTAATTGGTTTCTGTTAGCTTCTGCTTACTTTTTCTATAGTTTTATCCCTTGCCTATGTGTCCCAGTCCTTCCTTACCTTTCTTTTTCTTTCTTTCTTTGTTTAATGGGTAGATATTTTTCCTGTGACCATTTCTTCATCATTTTCCTTGTGGCACATTTTATTTCAGTGCTACCATTCACTGAGTATATACTGTAGTTCTGTGTGGACAGTAAAGAGCTATTTTATGAGCTTAAATAATACTGTGTGTATATATGATTCAAAGCATAAAGGAAATTATTTTTATGCTGTCAAATGAGAAGTGAATTTCTGTTTCATTATTTCTATTTTAAATTTTTTTTTTTGCCAGGGAGTCCTGGTAATCCTTTCTTATTTGTTCTAGTGTACTAGTCTAGTAACATTTGCATGTAGATGTCTGTGGATGACAGACTTTGGAAATGCACTAAAAATTTGCCACTCTGAAATGTTTCTTTGTTGTGTGTATGTTGGTATTTATACGCACCCACAGATACTCAACAAATATTTTAAAAAATGCTTGTACTCATTTAGTGAAAATGAAAAGTAGGCATAATTTTATAAATCAAAGAAATGCTTAGAATTTTATTTTGTCTACCCATTTGACAGTTTTCCATGTTTGTGTTGAAACTATTTGTATTTATAAAATATATTTCAGAAGTGTTATTCATTTGAAAGTTCTTAAATAGACCACTATTTTATGTGTTTGGCAAATAAGTCTGTCAAGGATGAGCTGAATACACAAGTCATTAAAATAAAGTAAATTTATAAATGTGAAGACAAAATAATGTTGTGATTTTATTTATTTATTTAATTCCTTAAAGCAACTTTTTTTCCAATAAGAAAACATAAACTCTATTTTCCTACCTGCTCCTAGCAATTTCAAAGGGCAAATGCTACTTTTCTTAGAGATGCCAGGTTTGATTTGTTTCACTGAACTAAGTTCTTCAAATTCTTTTTATCTCAATATGTTTTTATAGAAGAATGTTGAACGGTTTTGTGTTTTTAAGGTAAGGTTACTTTCTGTTAGGATGATAAAATATTGTCAGCACTCCTTTTAAATAATGGAATAATAGTGAGGGGTTAATTTTATATTTTGTTAACCTTCCCCTTTTCTTCTCTTTAATTTTTGGCTTATTTTGTTTATTGGAAAATCAGTTACAAAATAGCTTAAAAGGAAGTCTGTTTCTAAGGGTACTATTGATCATGAAGTAAAAGTATATCGGCCTTTAATTTATGATGTGGTGCAGCGCTTGAACGTTTGCCCAGCTACCATGAAGAATTTAATTTTTACCACCACAAAATATTTGTGTGTGTGTATACCACAAAGCATGTGTGTGTGTGTGTGTGTGTGTGTGTTTATACAGATGTACTTTTGTGGGTCTTGTATTTGCCAGTCAATATAATAAAAAACTTCTTGAGCAATAAGCATGAATCATAGATAGTGCTTGATAACTTTGCTTTTATGTTCCTTTTGAAGAAACAAATGGGAGCGCAAAGTGTAAGGTGGATATTGCACTGTACGCATTTCAAATTAACAATTATTTATACACATAAAATGTCGAAGATTCTTTGAACAGAAATATAGATACATATTATATCCTTGACCTTTGAGCAAATCACACTTGATAGGAGGAGATAGAAAATTGTATTATATAGTTACAGAGTAAAAACAAGATCAATTTGGTATCAGATTGATGGAAAGGTGGAAAAAAAGCTGAGTGTGAAATTTGTTATGAACATATGAGAGCCAGTAAATGCTTTAATAGAGAAGTTAATGCTAATGATGTTTTTTAAAAAAATAATTTAATAGGCCTGTGTAAGTGTGCAGAGAAAAACTGGAAAAGCAAAGCAGACAAATGTTAGAGCAGTTCCAGTGAAGACAATCAAGTGTGAAGCCAGGAGTGGTGTCATTGAGTTTGAGAGAGAAGGCAAAGAGGGAGATTTTTGAGATTTCTCTAGTACATTGAAGAGGGAATAGAATGTAATATTTTAGCAAGGTAGATATAGAATTTATTATAGAAAGACTGACAAGAGAAACTGGGAGGGGTAACTCAGGTTTCCTGGGAATTGTAATACAATGAGAGAATTAAGAAGAGCACTTTGGGAATGAGCATAGAAGTTTGGTGTATTTAATTAAGTGACAAATGATGACACAATTATTCATAAGCTGTCAATCTTGTTTATTCAGATTCTGTATAGCAGCAGAAGGCTACTTCCTCTTTCTGGGTTCCTACAGGCATTCTGTGAACTATCTGCATGGTTCTCCTTGTTTTTTTTTCCCTTGAAGAATGAGAGGCATTTTCATGAGCTCTGCAACTGACTACTATGGCGGTGATTTGTCTTCAGGACTGCTAAGTACTTGAATGGTGGTTAGTGCAATTGAGAATTAAATTCCTAATTTATGTTTAAACTTTAATTTTAAAACTGTGGCAGTAAAAAAATATTGTTTTTCTGTTATATTGTTCTAGGAGGATTACATTTCACTTTAGCCATGGGAAATATTTTCTTTTGTTCACTTTTCTCATTAAAAGAATTTTTAAATTTAATCATGAAAAACTTGATATCCACACTGAGATATATTTTTATTATAAAATAATAACAACCAGAATTTAAAGATATATTACACATATTTAAATATCTTTTTTACTGTTTATATAAAGAATAGTATTTTGAATATATTTGTTTAAAATATTAGAATTAATTTTCCAGTTTCTTTTTACTATTTAAATTTGTTTTAATTGCTTGATTTTTGTTTTGTTCAAGACAGGGTTTTCGTGTGTATCCCTGGCTGTCCTGGAACTAACCCTGTAGACCAGGCTGGCCTCAAACTCAGAGATCACCTGCCTCTGCCTCCCAAGTGCTTGGACTGATGGCATGAGCCACCACCTGGCTAATTACTTGATTTTTTGCTATATAGCCCAGGCTAGTCTCAAACTTGCTTCAACCTCGAAAGTTCTGAGATTACAGGCATGTAGCAATACACAAAACCTTTTTACTTTCTTAATGTAGCTACTAGAAAATTGAAAATTATGTAAATAATTTTTGTTATACCTACAAAAATAAAGTAAAATATAAAATCATATTTTAAGCTCTCCTTTTATTAACTCTATCAATCTGGTTTGTTCCTTGCCTCCCTGAAGCTGCTGTATCAAAATGAGGTATTCTACCTCTTCTGTCTGAGGCTCTATTTAAAAAAAAAACTCAGTAGTTTACTTTATGCTTAAGGTAAACAACAACAACAACAACAAAACCTTACTGTGTTATAAAGGACTGCATTATAATTTGGAGGAAAGTACTTTGTCACTGATTTCAGCAACTATTTTATTAGCATATAAATATTAAGTTTCCTTTCGATAGTTTCCAGACAGAATTTTTTTTTGTTGTTTCCTTTCTCCCTGTTCCCATTCTCTAATGTATATTTTCATACTTTTGTATTTTCCCTCCTTTGCCAATGCTTGGTTGCATCCTATTGAGTTTCCTAACCTCTACTCTCTCTTATGCCTCCTCATTTACACAATACAAGCATCAAAAGTTAGAGTCTGCAAGTGAGAAAGAATATATGGTTTTTTAGTTTGACCAGTACCATTTGTTGAAGATGCTGTCTTTTCTCCAGTGTGTATTATTGTCTTCTTTCCCAAAATTCAGGTGACTATCAGAGCATAGGCTTATGGATGAGTGTCCAATTCTATTTATCAGTGTGTCTGTCTGTATGCCAGTACTTTTAAGGTTTTATTACTATACCTGTGTGGTATAGTTGAAATCTATGATGGTAATACTCCCAGTGGGTCTTTTTTTTATTATTTTGGAGGATTGTTTCAAGTATCCTGAGTCATTTTTAGTTCCATTTAAAATTTGAGGTTACTCTTCCTTTCTGTGAAGAAATGGAAACGTTTTAGACTTTTGATGGGAATGGCATCCAATCTGTAGATTGTTTTCGGTAGGATATCCATTTTCACAAAATACAATTCTACCAAGCCAGGAGTGTGAGAGTTCTTCCACCTTCTGATGGCTTCAGTTTCTTTACACAGTGTCTTAAAGTTTTTATTTTACAAATACTTTACTTTCTTTGTTAGAGTTATGCCAAGATATTTATTTTTACTTTGTTATATTTTATTTCAGACTATTGTGAAAGTATTATTTATTTTCAGTATATTTGTCATTTGTCATTTTTATACAGGAAGACTACTGATTTTTGTGTGTTAATTTTGTGTCCTGTTACTTTGGTGAAGGTGTTTATCAGCTGTGGAAGTTTCCTGGTGGAGTGTTTTGGGTCTTTTATGTATAAAATCAATCATTATCTCCAAAAAGGATTACTTTTGACTTCTTTCCTATTTGTGTCCTCTGCTGTAACTATGACTTCAAGCACTATTTGAGCAGGTGCAGAGTGAGTGAACATCAATCTCTTGGTTTTGGCTTTAATGAAAATACTGGGAGTGTTTCTCCATTTGGCATGGTGTAAAAAGTGGGTTTGTTGTATATTGCTTTTATTATGTTGAGATATATCCCTTGTATTCCTAGACTCTCCAGGACTCATGAAGGGAAGTTGAATCTTATCAAAGGCCTTTTCTGCATCCCCTGGTATGATCATGTGATTTCTGTCCTTTACTCTGATTATGTGGTGGATTACATTTATTGATTTATGCATGTGGAACCATCCTTAGACTTCTGGACTAAAATGGACTTTAAGAGTTGGGCGAGCTTATTGATATGTTCTTGGATTTAGTTTGTATCTTATTGAGAGTTTTTCCATTCGTGTTGATCAGGGACGTTGGCATATAACTCTTTATTTATTATGTTTTAATCCACTTTAGCATCACAGTAATACTGGTTTTGTAAAATGAATTCAGAAGCATTTCTTGCTTTTCTATTTTATGGGAAATTTTGAGCAGTTCATTGAAGGCCTATTAGAATTCATTCTGTGCTGACGCCATATGGTCCTGGGTGGTTTTTTTTTTGGTTTTTCAAGACAGGATTTCTCTGTGGCTTTGGAGCCTGCTCTGGAACTAGTTCTTGTAGACCATGCTGGTCTCGAACACCCAAAGATCCGCCTGCCTCTGCCTCCCGAATGCTGGGATTAAAGGTTTGCACCACCACCGCCCGGCCTCCTGGGTGTTTTTTAGTCTGGAGGTTTTTAATTACTACTTCTATCTCATTGATTGTTATGGCTTGGTTTCAATTATTTACTCCATTTTAAGATTGGTAGGGTATATGCATTGAGAAATTCATCTATTTCTTTTATAGCTTCCAGTTTAAAGTATGCCCTAAAGATTCTATGAACTTTTGGTGTCTTCTGTAATATTTCCCTTTTAGTGTTTAATTTTACTAATTTAGGTCTTATTTCTTTTTATTTTGGCTAATTTGGCTAAAGTTAAGTTTGTGTCAGGCTTTCTTGGAATGCCAGCCCCAAAACCATGATAAGGAGACTTAACTATGAATTGTAAATGATCACCCTTAGCCTAGGCTTATTTCTAGCTAGCTTTTTTAAAAATTTTTTTCATTTTTTATTAAATTTAAAAGAAAAATTTACATTACTCCCCTTGTCCCAGGACCTCCTGCTCCCCCGCTATCCCACCGCACTCTCCCTGCTTCCTTAAGATGGGGCAGGATACCCCTGCC
>JAQHUG010000094.1:38904-73068 GCA_028555095.1 Dicrostonyx torquatus
GTTTTTACTGTATATAATTTTATAGTAGGTTTAGAACTCTCTTACTTAAACAAAAGGGGAAGATGCTGCGGGAGCTCTTTCTGCTCCTTCAGCCAATAGCCTTTAAGATACCAGCCCTCTGGGGTGTGATTTATTTTATTTTAAAAAGCTGTGGCAGCCCTCTGCTCTCTCTCTTGCTTCCAGCTCCCTTTCTGACTGCTAGACTCTCTATTTCCTGTTTGCTACGAGAGGACTGTTGTGTAGGAAGATGTTCTGTAAGGTTTTCCCCCTCCAATAAATAACCCCTTTTAATAAAACTGGTGTAGGATTGTTTTGCAGCATTAGTGAATCCTTTATTTTTTTCAATTATTTTTTATTCTTTGTGGTTCTGGGAATTGTAACTATAGTTTCACACATGATAAACCTACCATTAAGCAACATCACCACTAGGCCAATCTTGATAAGTATTAGGGAGGTAATAAAATTCTACTAACAACATAGAAACAAGAGAAAGCGGGAAATTCAGCAGTATAAGTTACTCATATTCAGAATACGGATGTGATACTGACCATGGGGAGAATAAACTCTCACAGGATACTTCTTTTAAAAAAATTTAGAGAAGATTACACTCACACAGCAATAAAACAATTCAAAGCATACCACTATAAAAAGCCCTCAAATCACAAAACAGAGAGGAAAGAAAGATAGGAAAAGAAACCAGAAAAAAAACCCTGTAAAATGACAGTAGTGTATACTAACCTATCAATAATTACTGTCAATACAGATACGTTAAAATTTACCATCACTAGACATAATGGGACAGTGGTGATTAGTTTGAGTTGTCAAGTTGACACACTCTAGAACCACCTGAGAGAAGAACCTCTGAGAATGTATTTTAGGGATTATCTTGATTATGTTGATGTGGAAGACCCACCCACTGTGGGTGGTACCTTTCCTTCGAAGGAGATACTACGTAAGAGTAGAGAAAGCAAGCTGAGTATTGGCATGCATACACTCATTGCTGGGTGTTCATGATTATGAATGTGATATGACCAACTCCTTCAGTCTTCTCTCATAGCTGCTGCTGTGATTTCCTTGCTATGCTGGACTGTAAGCTGGAACTGTAAGCTAAACCCTTTCTCTCTTAAGTTACTTTTGTCAAGGTATTATATCATAACAATAAGGAAGGAACTAAGAGAGTGGTTGAATACATTTTTGAGGTAATACATTTTTTTTAGATTTTTAACAAATACCAACCAAGTTCCCACTCCTTCCCCTCCTCCCATCTCCTCCTATTCCCTCCACACACCCTTCCTCCCCACCCCCATCCAGTCCTCAGAAAGGGTAAGGCACATTGCTTTGGGGAAGGTACAAGGCCCTCCCTACTATATCTAGACTGAGCAAGGTATCCATCCAAAGAGAACAAGTTCCCAAAAAGCCAGTATATGCAGTAGGGATAAATCCTGGTGTCACTGCCAGTGGCCCCTTAGTCTGCCCCAGCCATACAACTGTCAACTGCATTCTGAGGGACTAGTTTAGTCCTATGTTTGTTCCTTCCCAGTCTGGCTGGAGTTGGTGAGCTCCCATTAGCTCAGGTAGACTGTTTCAGTGGGTGAACCCATGATGGACTTGACCTCTTTGCTCATATTCTCACTTCTCCCACTCTTCAGTTAGACTTTGGGAGCTCAGTCCAGTGCTCCGATGCAGGTCTCTGCCTCTGTTTCCATCAGTTGCTGGATGAAGGTTCTATGGTGATATTTAAGATATTCATCAATCTTACTACTGGGCAAATCAAGATTGGGCACCCTCTCCTCTATTTCTTAGGGTCTTAGCTGGGGTCATCCTTGTGGATTCCTGGGAATTTCTCTTGAGCCAGGTTTCTGCTAACCCTATAATGGTTCCCTCAATCAAAATATCTCTTTCCTTCCTCTCATCTCTGTCTTTCCTCCATCTCGACTCTCCCATTCCCTCAAGTTTTCCTCAACCCTCCTCTTCTCCCCTCCTCTTCCCCTTCCACCCTCCCTTCTCCACCCCACCCCTGTACTGCCACATCTTAATAGATCTCTGAGTCTTGGAGGAGGGTTTTGATAAAGACAGTCCATTTATGGCTGTGATTCTCTCTATGCACATTGTTCAATTGTGTGTCTGTTGCAAACTTTCTTGTTGGACTATCTTTTGTGGAACCATCAGCTCCCCAATAATGACACAGAAGCTTATTGTTCATATATATATGAAATATATATATATGATATATATATATATAGAGAGAGAGAGAGAATACTGAAAAATGCAAGAGATAACCATAAGTAATCTAAGAAGGAAAACTATGAGAATAACAGCTGGTTTCTCAATGGACATTTTTAAAGCATGAACAGCCTGAAACCATGCTCTTTATGTTCCAAAAGACCATGGATACCAACCCAGAGTACTTTAGTTAGCAAAACTATCAGTCGTGGTTGAAGGAGAAGGAAAATTTCCCATAATGAAAGCAGGTTAAAAGAATTCATGTCCACCAAACTAGCCCCACAGAGAATACTGGAAATAATACTGCAGAATAAAGAGAGGAAAAATCATAGCCAATTGTATATACAGTAAGAAAACAAATAAAACTATAGTCTCTGAAACACAAAATAAGACTAAGAACACAATTAGCAACAAACAACAACAAAATGACAGCTATGAACATACATATATCAAAAGCTTTAAATATTAATGACCTCAATTCTTCAATCAAAAGACACAGGTTAATTGACTAGATTAAGAAAGAAAATTATGTGGACTGGAGAGATAGCTCAGCTATTAAAAGAACTAAGGCTCAAATGTTTAAATATCAAGAAACAAAATCCTTTTTTGTGTTGCTTGTAAGGAACTCATCTTACCTTTAAAGGTAAGAACCATCTTAAAGTGAAAGGTTGAAAAAACATATTCCAAGCAAATGTGACCAGGAATCAAGAAGGTACAACTATCTGAATACCTGATAAAATAGAGTTCAAAGTAAAACAAATCAGAATAGATAAAGTATCATGTTTCATTCTAATCAAGGGATTGATTAACAAAGAAGACATTATAACTCTAAAACATATACGCACCAAATTCTCATGTACCTAATTTTATTAAAAGCATACTCTAAAACTTAAAGGCATAGATTAACTCCAACTCAGTAATGGAAGATTATTTAAATGCCTAGCTTTTCTCATTAGTTAGGATATCTGGACAAAAACCAGAGAACCATCAGAATTAATTGATATTATTCATCAACTGGGCCCAATAAAGCTCCAGAATATTCCGTTTAACCCTTAAAAAATATAAAATTTCCTCATAAGTCTACAGAAGCTTCTCTAAAGTAGATCATGTACTGAGACATAAAACACACCTTAAAATTCAGAAAAATAGTAATAAATCCATATATATACTATCTGACCAAAATTCTATAAATCTTAAAACCAACAGCAAATAAATCTCTACTAAGTACACAAACTCATGGAGACTAAACTACACATTACTGAGTGATGAATGGGTTAAAAAGAAATCAAGAAAGAAGTTTAAAAATTTCTGAAACTTAATATAAATGAAAACACACCACAACAAAACATCAGGAACATATTTAAAGTGGTCCTAAAATGGAAAAAAATTACCAGAAAACTTCCAGAAATATTCAACACTTTCAGCAGAGTGAGAGGATACTAAATAAATTTACAAAATCTAGTGGCTATCCTATATATCAATAAAAACATGTTATAGTAATAAAAGCACCATGGTATTGGCACAAAAATAGACATTTCAATCAATGTAAAGAAATAAAAGATCCTAAAATGAGTGCATGTAGTTACAGCCATCTGATATTTGACCAAGTTACGTATTTTAAAAATGGCTTAACTTCAAAATGGGGAAGAGGTTATGCTTTTGTTCCCACAGAAAATGAAAGGTTGTGGATTCATTTAAAGTTGATAGAGATTAGATTTGATCAGGGCAGGCCCCCTGAAACCCCTGGTTATAGACATAAAGAAATAAATCTAAAATAACTGCAAGACAAATGATGTATATTTTACCTGCTCAACATAAAAAAAAATCGTCTTTGGCTGGCTTGTATAAAATACATCGTCCATACTTGTGTGAATACAGGTATGTATGTTTCCTTTGAAAGTTTGGGTTTTTTTTCAGAGCTTGAGGACCAGACCCCAATGAAAATGGGTGGCCCAGATGATCCAGCCTCTCAGGGTACATCTGTTGCAGTTTCCCCAGAGTTCTGTATCTAGAACAACTTCAGTCCTGCTGGCTGAGATGGTCCAACCTTACAGACTATTCTAGCAAGTACTTGACCATTATCTTAATTTTCTCAGGAGTCTCCAACGATGTCAGCACCCCCAGACAACAGTAAGCAGTCTAGAGATCACAGCAGCCACATTTACAAGTGGTGAGATGAATGGGTTTTGGTCATTTGGTGGGCTATGGATGCTTGTCATTGTTTAGCAGGGTTGGTTACAAATTGTTGTTGGCCATGGTCAGAAAAAAATGAAGGAAATTAGATCCAGGGATCTCTTTCTGAAGAAGAAAAGAGGAGATATAGTATATAAGTGATGAGATAAAAGGGTGGGTTGTTGAGTCTACTTTTAAACAACCACTAGTCTCAAATATTTTACATTGGTATGAATTTTTGTACATTAATACAAATTTAAGGTTATTTTTGTTAGAACATACTGTACATATGTGTCTACTCTTACTTAAGATATTGTACCTATGCAGCTCACTTAACAATGTAATGTAAATTTTTAGTCTTTTAAAGTTATTATAACAAACTATTTAGGGTAAAAAAGAAATACAGGTTAATAGTTAGTCACCCTTAATCAAATCTGTAATCATGTTAGGTATGTTTTCAAAGTCAGAGATATATTTTGGATAGATAAATGGTCTTTAAACACTTCAAAGATCTACAGGATAAGGCATTTAAATGTTTTAACATTTAAATCATCATGACAATGCAACATTTCTGCTCCTCACAGCACCAGTTTACGTCACAGAAAATGATAGGCATTGAAGAAACTTCATATGGAGTTTGCTTTCTGTGTGGCAAAACTAGCAATTTGGGCAAGAAACTGCTCTTGTCTTAACTGCTGACAGTATTCTGTACAAATTGAAAAAGCCGGACACAAATGAAAAAGACTATTGAACTTTGTCAAGATAAGGCAGGCAGGACAGTCTTCAAAATTCCTACTTCATAGCAAAGTCTGCCAGACATTTTTCAGGATACACAGGAAAGTGACTGCTGAACTTTGCCAAAATAAAGTAAGACAGTCCTGCAAAATTTCTGCTTTACAAAAGTCTGTCAAATATTCTAGGCCTGTAGACAGAAGATGGATGTCCCAAGGTTACAGAGGAACCTTAGGGTGACTGTCCATGCAGCCATATGTCTCTTGTCATTTCTTAGTTTTGGATGTGGCTTGTACTGTACTTCTTGTTTTCTCAGGTAATATTATATCCTTCTGGGTTCTTTCATGGAATTGAATACTAGATAGATATAGTTTTCCTTAGTTATGATAGGAGCTAAGTTAGCTACAAAACCTTGAACTCATCAAGAGAAGGTAGATAATGAAGTATTTTCTCTAAATTTGCCAAATACAGATGGACTGGACATTGTTAATATAATTCTTAGTTAATAATTGTTCTTATTGTATACAGTTTCAATTGTTAAAGTTAATACCTTTCCTTTCAATTTAGACAGTACCTGGTCATTGTTTTAACGTATACAGTTTTATTGTGTTAGAGTTAAAACCCTTCCTTTTTATTTGGACAAAGGGGAAAGTGTGAAATAATTTTTTGTACACTATGAAGGTGTGTTGCTCAGATTGGTAATAATAAAAATCCAAATACCTGTAGGCAGGCTTTTGGGGGCAGAGAGAATGCTGGAAAGAAGGAGGCAGAGTTGCCAGTCAGACACAGATGAAGCAAGGTGTTCAGGAGAAGAAGTAACAGTTATAAGCCATGTGGCAGGATGTATATTGATAGAAATGGATTAATTTAAGTTATAATAACTAGTTAGAAACAAGCCTAATATATAGGCTAAGCTTTCATAATTAATAAAAAAAACCTCTGTGTCTTTATTTGGAAACTATCAGGGGATAGAAAGATTTACTACAGAACTGTGACCAAATTTTGACAGTATCCTTTGAACTGTCTTATCAACTAGGCATAAACTTTGACTGACATAGTGTTTAAGAAATGCTATCATTTTTAAAAGTGAAAACTTCACCTTTTGGATGACTTTAGCTTACCTCAAAGTGCATGCTTTTAAAATACTTATGAACTGACATTTGTTTCTAGCTTATATTTTGTTTTGAAAGCCTCCATGTCAATCGGGGTTTCTGTACCAGAGCAACTAATAATCCTACCATATAAGGAAATGAAAGGACCTGGATAGTGATATGAGTGTACTCCTTATGCTAAATCTTTTCATGCTGGTTGTGTTTCTCTGAAAAACACCTGGGAAAGAAAGGGAAATGGAAAGAGAAAGAGTGAATGGAGGGTCAAATGGGGAGAGAATAGGTGTCTTAAGTTTCTATTGCTGTGAAGAGGCACCATGACCATGGCAACTCTTATAAAGGAAAACATTTAATTGTGGTTGGCTTACAGTTTTAGAGGTTTAATCCTTTAACATCATGGCAGGAAGCTTGGCACTGTGCAGTTAGACATGGTACTGGCGAAGGAGCCCAGAGTTCTGCATCTTGATCTCCAGGTAGCAAAAGGAGACTGTGTGCCACACTAGGCATAACTTGAGCATATGAGACCTCAAAGCCTCCCTTCACAGTGACATACTTCTCCAACAAAGCCACAGCTTTTCCAACAAGGCCATACTTCCTATTAATATCACTCCCTATGGGCCAAGCATTCAAACACATAAATCGCTGGGGGCCATTCCTATTCAAACCACCGTAAGAGGGAAGCACAAATGAAGCCCACAGAAATAAATTTCACCCACAGTTGTAAATACTGAATGTAGTGATATAATGTATACAACAAAAAGACGAACAATTGCTGCTTTAACTACTCCTACAGTAGGGTCTAAGTTACCCTCAGCATTTGATGGAAATAAGTCAAGTGGCAAATATGACTTCAATCAACACATGCTGAAATTACAATTGTATTTGGATATCCCACTGAATTTAAGCAAAATAATTCTTGCAATCATGGGAATATAAGATATGTAGGTATGTCTTACTTTAACTGTGCTAACTATATGGTTTTGCCTAAATTCCCCACGTTAAAATATGCTGTAGTTGTTATGGATAATCTTATTTGATGAATAAAGTCAAATGAAATCCCCATGGACCATCTCCCCTGGTTAAATAGATGTATTCATATAAAGTAAATGGGCCTTCAAGGATTGAATTCTATTATAGAAGACCTGTTTAGAGGAAAAGTAATGGTCTTTAGTGTTTTTCTGATTAGTAACCAAATGACCTGGTTCTTAACACTATGAAAATTGTTAACTTCATAAAATCAGAAAATATTTTACTATTATAAATTTGACTAATATGATGTTCATAAAATACACATATACATATTTTGTATAGTTAGAATAAAAAGAGAATAAAGAGAAATATATAAAAATCTAACAGAGTCAGGAGGGTGCAAGCCACCCACAGGCCAACCTGTATCCTCCAGACCTGGGCTGGTGGGGAGACATTCACAGGCCTGCCAGGTGGGTGAGGGTCTCAGTTGATATTTGTGGCTCCTATTGCAACCATGTGGTTGCCTGGGGTCTGATCAGCCACATGGGACCATGTTGGTTCCCAAGGGCCATGTTGCATCTGCAGCCATACAGATCTAAGTGGTACATACTACTATCTGGTGCCATGGTGAATTCCCGTCTAGGACTCCAGCTGGGAGCAATGTCTGGGTCTGTGACCCTACTGTATCAGGGATCTGTGTTGATGTCTGTGGTTCCTGTTGCCATGTTGGCCACGCAGACTCCCAGGGGCTGGTCTGCCATCTGTGACCATGTTGGTGTGTGAGGGCCATGCTGCCACAGAGGCCACACTGATCAGGGTGGCCTGCACCCCCACCTGGGATGCTGCCAAGGACCATGTCTGAGTCTATAGGCTTACTGCAGCTTGGGTCTGTGTTGAAGTCCATGACCCATGTTGCCACCAGAAGCCATGTGGAGCCTAGGGTCTCGGCCACAACCTGTGACCTGGTTGGAGTGTAGGGTCCATGCTGCAGCTGAGGTCTTACAGATCTGAGTGGCTTGTCCTACCATCTGGTGCCATGGTGTCATCTGGCCCAGGCTACTGCAGAGGGACGTGTCTGTATACCTGGTCCTATAGTACTCAGGGTCTGTGTTAATGTCCATGACTCCTGTTGCCATGACTAGGGCCATACGGATTCCCAGGGGCTGGAACACTGTTTTGGTGTCTGAGGACCATGTTGACACCAGGGCCATCCCAATCTGGGTGGCTTGCACTGCTACTTGGGACCATGAGGATGTCTGAAGTGGGCTACTGCTACGGACCATGTCTGGGTTTGTGGTCCCAGCTGGGGTGTGTGTTGATGTTTACTGATCTATGTTGCCACTGAGGGCTGTGTAGATGCCCTGGGTCAGGTCAGTCACCGGAGTCCATGTTGGCGGTCAGGGGCCATGCTGCAGCTAGGGCCATGCAGATCTGAGTGGCCTGAGCTGCTACCCAATGTCATGGTGACATCTGAGCCAGAGCTTCAACTGAGGGCCATGTCTGAGTCTGTGGCCCTACTGCAGCCAGGGCCTGTTTGATGTCCCAGGTTCCTGTTACCATTGAAAGCCATGTGGATGCCTGAGATCTGGGACTGTGTTGGTGTCCAAGAGCCACACTGCAGCTGAGTGGCCTGTTCTGCCACCTGGGGCAAAGGTGACATCTAGAACCAGTTGTTGCCAAGGACCATGTCTGCATCTGTGATCCTGCAAGAGCCAGAGTCTGTGTTTGAGGTGTGTGTTGCCACCAAAGGTTACTCAAAAGGCCAAAGTTGGGTTGCAACTTGCTAGTGTCCAGGGGCTGTGATACCAAAAGAGTCATCATCCTGGTCTGAGCAGCATGTGCTTTCACAGGGAGCCAGGATGTCTTCCAGACCCCAGCTGCTGCCAAGGGCCCTATATGGGTTTATGGTACTGCTGCAGCTTGGGTCTGTGTTTATGTCTCAGACCCCTGTCATCTCAGGGAGCCATAGGAACCATGCATGATGAAATCAGAGCATCATGCTGAGTCAGCCCATCCTTTGCTGACCCTGGAATAGCTCTCCCTGCCCATCACTGTACACTAGAGCAAAAGAGATGGCCCCGACCCTTATGGGAGAGCTGTGTCCCTCCACACACACACAGAAGAGAGATGATGCCACCCCTCACCTTGGGTGAAAGAGATTTGACCCTGATGGTATGAGTATAAGGGAGCTAACGCTGCCCCTCACTTGAGGGAGTAGCTCTAGTAGCCTGAACTGACCAACTCGAACTACTACTCAGGCCCAGAGAGGGCCTTGTGTTGGCCCACCCTAACATCTGACTACCCCTTTTGGACCTGCTGGAGCTCATCTGGAGGGACTGGTCCTGTGGAACGATACCAGCAGGATCTCCATGACTCAGGGCAGCTTTCAGATACAGAGGAGTTTGGGTGAGGATCCAGTGATGACAGTGTATCAGAAGCCAGAGGCCTTGAACCTGACCAATAACTCATTACAATGAGCATTTGCTAGTAAAGCTGATTGGACAAAAGAGTGTGCTATGTGACACACCAGGGCTCCCAATGCCACCAGGACAAATGAACAGGTGTTGGAGAGGTGGGAAAGATGAAGGAGCAAAGAGATTTTTTGTTTGTTTGGTTTGTTAGTTTGGGGCTTTTGTTGTTTTTTGTTTGTTTGCTTGTTTGGTTTGGTTTGGTTTTATTTTTAAAAAGTTTTCTCTTAGGGTAAGGGGAAGATATGGAGGGATAGATTGGGGGGAATTAGGGAGCATGATGTCAAATTCCCAAAGATTCAATAAATAATGTTAAATAAAGAATCCAACAGATATGCTTTCTTCCTAAGAAAAGATTAGACCTCCCCATGAGGAAAATGAAATGAAGAATATTTTTTCTTTGGCAAATAAAATTCAGTCTAGACCAGCTTCTGAATCTTTTGCTAAAACTTTCAGAAGGAAATGGAGAAGCCAAATGTCTAAGACATTGGAAAACCTCTCTCTGGGGCTATGGATAATAAACAAGTTTTTTGTGCCAGGAAATCCTGGGTCATGGGTCAGTTAAGCATTAGGCAAGCCACCAAGTAAAAGAGTTAACCTGCTAAAGGCACACTGTAAACATCCATGCCTAGTTTCCTTCTTTTCCTGATAGAGTGGGGCTACTAGCCACTCTGGTGCCGGGAAACCACAGCTTGCCTGAGAGCTCTCAAAATAAGATGGTAACCCACACAAACAATAACTTATTTTAGCAGCATTGAGGGTTTTTTTCAGGTAGACATTTTGAGGTGAGTAGGCCTAGTCTCTGGATGAATCTTTGAGCTGTTAGAAACTGCTAGTGTTTGGTTATAGGCCAAATTAAGGCCTAAGTTTAAAAAACCCATGACATTCATTTTCCTGTAGTTATTATAACAGTCATCTTGGGGGATTAATGCACATTTATTCTTGTACAGTAGTGTAAGTCAGAAATCAAAATAAATATTACTGAGAATGAATTAATTCTAGTTACCTGGAATCAATGATCCCAAAATGATATTCGTACAATCAATCCAAATCAAAGTGTTAGAAATACCAGTCCTTTAGAGATAACTGGGGAGGACCTTCATGCTCACCTTTTTCTAGCCTTTAGAGATGTATTTGCATGATTTGGTTCATGGTCCTCTTGCTTCATCTCCAAACCTATCAGTGCAACATTTTGCTTCCTCATCACATTTTTTCTTACTCCATGCCTCCTGCTTACAAGAATATTGTGATTATGTTATATTTCATACTTGTATATCATAGTATTATATAGCTACAAGTATTAGTCATACATTATTAATTGAGGATACATCTGGATAGTCTAGAAAAATATTTTTTTCTGAAATTCTTTCCTTGATCCATTATTTTATCATATAGTTAAAATTTTACAGGTTTCAGATATTACATTCAGATATCTCTTGAGGATAATTGTATAACTTATCATATATGTCATGTGAAAAGTGTGTTGAATAGTTTTTGATCAACTTGACACAAGGTCTGGGAAGAGGAAACCCCAATTTGAAAAATGCTTCTGTCAGATTTGTATGTAGACAAGTCTTTGGGATATTTTCTTGATTAATTATTGACATGAGTGAACAAAGCCTACTATGGGTGGTGTCACTTCAAGGAGGTGGTCCTGGAGTATATAAGAAAGCAAGTTGAGCCAGCCATGAAAAAGCAAGTCAGTAAGCAGCATTCCTCCATGGGTTGTGCTTCAAATCCTGCCTCCCAAGTTCATGCAATGAGTTCCTGCCTCAATTTCCCTTGATTACAGGAATTACAACCTGTGAGGTGAAATAGACCTTTCTTCCCCACATAGTTTTTTGATGTTTTATCACAACGAAATGTTTACTATTAATGTGATTTCACCCAATAACAAAATTAGCATTTATCTTATAAATTTCAGATGAAAATTGATCAGGAAAAGGCTTTTACTGGAGTTCAACTTTATCACTATCATCATCATCATTATTGTTATCACCATTACTGGCCTTAGAACATCTGAAGAAATCAGCATCACCTATGTGATCATACTCTCACTCCTTGTATTTTCCCAGGCTAGAAAAATTTTAAAACATAATTTTTGTGTAGTAGTTTTAATCCTTTCCTAGTACATCCTTTAATTGAAAATATTTTATTGGAAACCATCTACTACTGACTGGCAATTCTCAAAGATTGACTGTTGAAAGCCATATGTTGCTAGGAAGACTCATTCCAAGCTAGCCATGACTCATGTAGTAGGAAAAGAGAAGACTTTAATCATAATGCTTGTGCCAAATCATAGCAACATGGGACTCATAACTGCAGGAGACTTCGTTATGCAATTTTTGAACCACACAATCATCAGGCCACCACTATTTTAGTGTTCTTTCCCCTCACACATAGGATGAAGCATAGACACTTTTAAAAATCCCCCAAATATACCAATTAGAACATCATTTTTAGTTAAACTCAGAATTCATATGTGAAAATGGTTCTTATTTGTCAATGTCACCAACTGAAGACACCTGAAAACTTAAATTTATACCAGCTGGCTGAGATAGAAAAACTGGAATAATCACTTAGAGTTTTGACAAATGCATACAATGTAGTGTGGAACTTGACCTGAAAAACATTCATCTGAGTGCAATAAAAAAGTATTTTTTTTTTCAAGACAGGGTTTATCTGTAACTGAAAACTATTTTTATGGCATAATTTCCTTCTTGGGAATCTAAGGAATAATTTGAGGCTATGTGCTTATCAAGAACAATATAGCTAGCTTAAAGACTCAGGATATCATTACCAAACCGGAATCTCTGAATGTGGCTGCCAACGGGGATGGACTGAGAAACCAATGACAATGGCACAGGGACCTATCTCTTCTGCATGTATTGGCTTTTTGGGAACCTATTCTATATGGATGCACACCTTCTTGGACTGGGATGGATGGGGAGGGCCTTGGGCTTCCCACAGGGCAGGGTACCCTGCCCCCTCTTTAGGAAGCAGGGTGAGGGAGGAGGGGTAGTGGGGGAGTGGGAGGGCCGGGGACAACTGGAGTAATTGTAAATTTCTCTTTTAACAATAAAAAAAACTGAAAAAAAAAGACTCAGGATATCATTGGGTACTAATGCTTCTGGCATTCTAGAATCCAGGAATCCTACTAAATGGCTCTTCTACACAGAGCCAATTCCTAGTCATGACTTCTGTATAGTGGCAACTATTGGTGAATTATTGAAGTTAACTCTTCTAAGGAAGTCGCATTCCTAGAAGTGTCGACAATGATTGTCCCCATATTTAGACTAAGCTTCATCATGATAATTACTATTGATAAGGCTATTTTTGTGACTATGATGCTGAATAAATCCTTGGGTAAATCAATGCTAGAAAATTTTTGGAATAATAAGGTAACCTAAAAGGCGGTATTCTCTCATATGTCAAAAGTTAATGTATTATTATCTTTAGGAATGAGTTTCACAACCACACTAAACAGTACCAAAAGGGACACATAACTGGCAATATATACAGCTAAAATTTCAAAGTTCATTGTTTGGTAACAAGTTGGCAGTGTTCTGAAACAGAGAGTGTTGTTTGGGCTAGCTTATGAAATACTGTTAGTCTCGCAAACAAAAGGAATGCAAAGTAAGCCTGCTCAAGCAATCAAATCTAGAAGCTTTAGATATTGGAAATGTATATGAGAACCACATGCCATTTTATTTATTTAGTGTGCAAGTGTATGTGTGTGTGTGCACATGCTCATGTGTGTGAATCTGCCTGCAACTCTCTCTCTGTCTGTCTGTCTGTCTGTGGTGTGTGTGTGTGCATGCACGTGCACGCATAAATGCAGGGAAAAGGGAGCTTCATGTGGGTGTATGTATGCCATGGTGCATGCATACTAGTGTGATGTTCAGAGGACAACTTGTGGGAGTTGACTTTCATGCAGATCCCAGGAGTCCAACTCATCTTGTCAGACTTGTCAGCAAGTACTCTCAACTGCTAAGTTATCCCACTGACCCAACATACTATTTCATAAATAGTTTATGGATCTAGGAGTGAATAAAAGGTTGTTTTCTCCAGGGAAGACTTCCCAGTCTGACCACTGTTCTTAAGGCTTGATCAAGTACTTTAAGAATAGCTCACTGATTTTTGTCTGATTCTCTATCTTTTCCTGAATACGTAGAATGAGGTTTAAAGTCAACTGTAGTTATAAGTTTCCAGAGTAGAGGGTGATCTACATCAGACTGGGTGCCTTTTTAAAGTGAGAAAAATAAATATAAACTCTGCCCTTTACTTCTTCCTTACAAATATTGGTTAACAATATCTTTTTTTCCTGATCATTGGCAATTTTATTAATGTCTTAGCTTTATTCTTTGGCTTATAGACTGTACAAACAGCTACTACCAATGTTGTATAGTTAAAGAACCCAATTTTACTCACCTCACTTATGCTGTCTTTATCATTTCTTTTTTAATATAATCTCTTTTCTTTTACATCTTTTTTACAAAACAACCTATCTTTTTTATTTTACATACCAATTCCAGTTCCCACTCTCTCCCCTCCTCCCATTCCGTCTACCTACCCCTACCTTCCCCCATCCACTCTTCAGAGAGGGTAAAGCACATTGCTTTGGGGAAGGTCCAAGGCCCTCCCTACTATATCTAGGCTGAGCAAGAGAGTATGTTCCCAAAAGCCAGTCCAAGAAGTCAGGATAAATCCTGGTGCCACTGCCAGTGGCCCCTCAGTCTGCTCCAGCCATGCAACTGTCCCCCACATACAGAGGGACTAGTTTGGACCTGTGCTGTTTCTTTCCCTGTCCCACTGGTATTGGTTTCAGTGGATGTACCCATCATTATCTTGACCTCTTTGCTCATATTCTCCTCCATTCCTCCAATACTTCAACTGGACTTTGAGAGCTAAGCCCAGGGCTCTGCTACGGGTCTCTGCCTCTTTTTCCATCAGTTGCTGGATGCAGGTTCATTCTATGGTGACATTTGAGATATTCATCAATCTGACTACAGAGCAAGGAGAGTTGGGGTACCCACTCCTCTATTGCTTAGGGTCTTAGCTGGGGTCATCCTTGTGAATTCCTGAGAATTCCCCTAGAGCCAGGTTTCTTGCTAGCCAATAATGGCTCCCTCAATCAAAGTATCTCTTTCCTTGCTCTCATCTCTGTCCTTCCCCCATCTTGACTATCCCATTCCCTCAAATCGTCCTCACTTCTCCCCTTCTCCCCTCTTCTTTTCCTTCTGTCTTCTCTACTCCTCCCCATCCCCATGCTCCCAATTTTGTCAGGTGATCTTGTCTATTTCCCCTTTCTGGGTGGGTCTGTGTATGTTTTTCTTAGGGTTCAACTTGTTACTTAGCTTCTCTAGGATCATGAAAATAGACTCAATATCATTTGACTTACAGCTAGTATCTACTTATGAGTTAGTACATATCATGTTAATCTTTTGGAGTCTGGGTCACCTCACTCAGGATGTTTTTGTAGTTCCATCCATTTGCATGCAAATTTCAAGATATCATTGTTTGTTTGTTTTCCGCTGAGTAGTACTCCAATGTGTGAATGTTCAACATTTTCTTATCCATTCTTTGGTTGAGGGGCATCTAGGTTGTTTCCAAGTTCTGGCTATTACAAATAATGCTGTTATGAACATAGTTGTCCTTGTCGTACAATTGAGCATCTTTTGGGTATATGCCCTGAATGGTATTGCTAAGTCTTGAGGTAGGTTGATCCCAATTTTCTGAGAAATCACAATACTGATTTCCAGAGTTGTTGTACAAGTTTGCATTCCTACCAGTAATGGATTAGTGTTCTCCTTACTCTGCATCCTCTCCAGCATGAGCTATAATTGGTGTTTTTGATCTTAGCCATTTTGACTGGTGTAAGATGGTATCTCAGAGTCATTTTGATTTGAATTTCTCTGATGGCTAAGGATGTTAAACATTTCCTTAAGTGTCTTTCTGCCATTTGAGATTCTTCTGTTAAGAATTCTCTGTTTAGTTCTGTACCCTATTTTTTAATTGGATTATTTGGAATTTTGATGTCTAATTTCTTGAGTTCTTTATATATTTTGGAGATAAGTCCTCTGTCTGATGTGGGGTTGGCGAAGATCTTTTCCCATTCAGTAGTCTGTCTTTTTGTCTTACTGAATATGTGTCCTTTGCTTTACAGAATCTTCTCTGTTTCTGGAGATCCCATTTATTTATTGCTGCTCTCAGTGTCTATGCCACTGGTGTTATATTTAGGAAGCGGTCTCCTGTGACCATGCATTGAAGGCTACTTCCCACTTTCTCTTCTATCAGGTTCAGTGTGGTTGGATTTATATTGAAGTCTTTAACACATTTGGACTTGAGTTTTGTGCATGGAGATAGATAAGGATCTATTTTCATTCTTCTACATGTTGACATTCAGTTATGCCAGAACCATTTGCTGAAGATACTTTCTTTTTTCCATTGTATAATTTTAGCTTCTTTGTGTAGGAGCCCACTCCTACAAGATCAGCTAGGGTTCCTGGATAGGGGATTCTCGAGGCCAAATAAAAGTCAGAAGAAACAGAAGACAAAATAGAATCTGGAGGTCTGTCTGGTCATGCCAAAGCAGCCAAACAGCTCAGAGTTTGTTTCAGAACTTGCTTCTATACAAAAGCAGAACAAAGCACAGTACAGACAATCAGTCAGTATCTAACCACAAGAACACTCCTGTCCTTGAATTGAGCAGCCTCCTCTCCAACATGCACTTGCTGCTCAGAAGCAGCCTTACTTTCTATCTTGATGTTCCTGGGCTTTGTCGTCAGCAGTACACTGCTTACTAGATAGAGTGTTCTTTTCTCACGGGCTGAATCAGAAGTCTCTCATAGCTCTCAAGTTTATAAGAAAAAGTAGAGCAGGCAAACTTGAACTCAAATGACTTCTTTAAGTCAGAAATGACTCCAGATGGAAACTGAGTCACACGTGGGCTCCCACAGTTTGTCAAAAACCAGTTGTTCATAGGTGTGTGGACTAATAACTGGGTCTTTGAATTCATTGGTCAGCCTGTCTGTTTTTATGCCAATGCCGAGATGTTTTCATTACTGTAGCTCTATAATAGAGCTTGATGTCAGGGATGGTGATGTCTCTGGAAGTTTCTTTATTGTACAGGACTGTTTTGGCTATCCTGGGTTTTTTGTTTTTCCATATGAAGTTGATTATTGTTCTTTCAAGGTCTATGAAGAATTGTGTTGGGATTTTGATGGGGATTGCATTGAACATATAGATTGCTTTTGGTAGGATTACCATTATTATTATGTTGATCCTACCTATCCAAGAGCATGGGAGATCTTTCCATTTTCTGGTATCTTCTTCAATTTCATTCTTCAAATACTTAAAGTTCTTGTCAAACAGGTCTTTCACTTCTTTGATTAGTGTTACCCCAAGATATTTTATGTTATTTGTGGGTATTGTGAAGAATGATGTTTCTCTGATTTCTTTCTCAGTTTCTTTACAATTTGTGTATAGGAGGGCTACTGATTTTTTTTTATGTTGATCTTGTATCCTACCACATTACTGAAGGTATTTATCAGCTGTAGGAGTTCACTGGTGGAGTTTTGGGGGCCACTCATGTATACTATCATATCATCTGCAAATAACAAAAGTTTGCTGTCTTCCTTTCCAATTTGAATCCCCTGATCTCCTTTGTTGTCTTATTGCTATAGCCGGAACTTCAAGAACTATGATGGATATATATGGAGAGAGTGGAAAGCCTTGTCTTGTCCCTGATTTTAGTGGAATCACTGAGTTTTTCTTCATTTAATTTGATGTTGACTGTTGGCTTGCTGTATATATTGCTTTTATTATGTTTAGATACGTTCTTTGTATCCCTGATCTCTCCAAGACATTTATCATGAAGGGGTGTTGGATTTTGTTCAATCGCTTCTCAGCATCTAATAAGATGATCATATAATTTTTTTCAGTTTATTTATGTGGTGGATTACATTGATTTTCGTATGTTGAACCATCCTTGCACTTCTGGGATGAAGCCAACTTGATCATGGTGGATGATGTTTTATATGTGTTCTTTGATTTGTTTTGTCAGGTTTTTTTTTTATTGTTTTTGCATCAGTGTTCATGAGGGAGATTGGTCTGTTATTCTCTTTCATGGTTGAGTCTTTGTGTGGTTTCAGGATCAGGGTAACTGTAGCCTCATAGAAAGAGTTTAACAATGTTCCTTCTGTTTCTATTATGTGGAACAATTTGAGGAATATAGGTGTTAGCTCTTCTTTGAAGTTCTGGTAGAATTTGACGTTGAAACCATCCGGCCCTAGGCCTTTTTGATTGGGAGGCTTTCGATGGATGCTTCTATTTCCTTGCAGGTTATAGGTCTATTTAAATTGTTCACCTGGTCTTGATTTAATTTTGGTATATAGTATCTATACAGAGAATTGTCCATTTCTTTTACATTTTCCAATTTTGTGGAATACAGGTTTTTGTAGTATGACCTGTATTTCCAATGATTCTCTGGATTTCCTCAGTGTCTGTTGTTATGTCCCCATTTTAATTTCTGATTTTCTTAATTTGAATGTTCTATCCCTGCCTTTTGATTAGTTTGGACAAGGGTTTGTCTATCTTGTTGATTTTTCTCAAAGAACCAGCTCTTTATTTCATTGATTCTTTGTATATAGACTGGAACAAAAATATGCCTTCACCATATAATAATCAGAATGCAAGACATACAAAATAAAGAAAGAATATTAAGATCAGCAAAGGAAAAAGGTCAAGTAACATATAAAGGTAGACCTTTCAGAATTACACCTGACTTCTTAAAGGAAAACATGAAAGCCAGAAGGTACTGGGCAGATGTGCTGCAGACACTAAAAGCCCACAATGCAAGCAAGTCCAGACTACTATACCCAGGAAAGCTTTCAATCACCATCAATGGAGAAAACAAGATACTCCATGACAAAACCAGATTTAAACAATACGTATCCACAAATCCAGTTCTACAAAAAGTACTAGAAGGAAATCTCCAACAAAAGGAAGCTAACTGCACCCACAAAAACACAGGCAACAGATAACCTCACACCAGCAAACCCCAAAGAAGGGAAACACACGCACACTACCACTGAGAAATAACAGGAATTAACAATCACTGGTCATTAATATCTCTTAATATAAATGGACTCACAAATACCTCTCACACTCATACACACACCACACACACACACACAAGCATGCATGTACAAACCTTGTCAGATTTTTAATTTGAGGTTTTTATTAAATGTTCCAGATATCTAGAGGACTGAGAACAAGCACAAGGGACATGTTTGAATATTGAGCACATATTACAAACTGATCTAATTATTTATCCAAAGAAATGCGTAACCCAATCACCATTGAATTCAGAAGGAATTCCTAAGAGGGAATAATTGTATATGTTGTCATTTTACTCTTTGCTCTTTTATGGGTCCCACCATCTAACTCACAAATAAATACACAGAGGCTTATTCTTACTTATGATTTCCCAGCCTTAGCTTGAGTTATTTCTAGCCAGCTTTTCTTAAATTATTCCATCTACCTTTTGCCTCTGGACTTTGACTTTTCTCTATTTCTGTATATCTTTTCTTTCCTTCTTATTCCATGTCTGCCTGTGTGGCTTGGTGGCTGGACCCTGGCATCTTCCTCTCCTTCTTTTCTTGCACCCCTCCTCTCTTCTCTATTTATTCTCTCTGCATGTTGGACTTAGGGCATCACTGGATCCCTTTTTTTGTTCCAGTTCTTTTCTTCCCAATTTGAACACAGTAAATAAATCCTTCCTCTCTGCTTTTTACTACTACTACTTGTCTCTAACTGGAATGTCAGGGATTGGTAGTCAGTGACAGAGCATAATTTGTTGGAGGCAATGAGAATGCAAGCTTCCACCCTACACACTCTATTAGTATCACCAAGTTATATTTGTTTCTTCATTTTGGAAATAACTGTCACTTCTTTATCTTCTTTATCTTTCTTTTCTCACCACCATTACATTTAAATGTTTTACCATAGAATTCATAAATTCCCAAATAGTTTTCCTATCATTCCCTCTTCAAATATCCATTATTTGTATTTCCATATTAATCTAATGATATATTCATATTTTGATTTCTCTTTTCAGATTATCTTCACTGGCTTTAAAGCACCTCAAGAATAAATTCCTGTTCAATCTCATTTGTCTTCATACTCTTGTGGAATTTGGGTTCATAGAGTCAGTCTAGCCCTAAAATCCAGCATTCACCAAATATAAGTTTTGCATTTTGTTGTGGAATATTAGTTTAAGATGTGTTACATTCATTTATGCTGTGGAATATTTCTTTGATGATGCAAACATGTGTTGCATTGTTTTATGTTGCATTTGTTTCATTCTATAAAGCTGTGTTACTTTGTTTGGCTGAAACATCTGATTGGTCTAATAAAGAACTGAGTGGCCAATAGCTAGGCAGGAACAAGAAATAGGTGGGGATGGCTGGCAGAGAGAATAAATAGGAGAAGAAAAAGAAGAGGGAGGAGTGAGAAAAGAAGGAGAGGAGGACATCAGGAGTCAATCATTCTGCTTCACAGGCAGTAACAGAGTACAAAGGAAAGAAAGATATATTGAATAAAGAAAGGTAAAAAGCTCAGAAGTAAAATATAAAAGAAAAATGGGATAATTTAAGTTAGAAAACCTGGCTCAAAACAAGCCATGCTAAGGCCTGGCATTCATAAGGAAGAATAAGTGTCTCTGTATGTATTTGGGAGTTTGGTGGTGGGCTTCCAAATAATAAAAAGGAAAATTTTAATAAAAAACACAAACAACAAGAAACCAACTACAGCATTTGTGTTACTTTATCAAAGGTTGTGTAGTGAATTCCACTTTGTGATCTTTCCTTGTGTTTCCTTCTTGGGCAGAACACACCAACTTTTTTCTATTTATAAATAAATTTTCTACCCCTCTTCTTCCTCTAAAGCATTAATTTAATATCTGAAAATGCGTACTGTGAAATGTTCAGTATATGAATGTCTAATCTTTCCCCAAAATTCAGTTATGACGCACATTTCACTGGTTTCTTATATTCTTAGTACTATACCTTTCACTCCAAATAAGCTCCATAACTTGAAACACAGGAATTGTTTTTCTGAGAAATGCTGTTTGAAGATTGCCTTTACAAGTCAAACTTTCACCTAGCCTGTAATCAAGTTAATAATGTGATGTGAGATCATTTATAACTATGTGCTCATTCTGTTTACATACAATGTATTCAACCTGATCAATATTAACAGCCCTCGACAAAAACCTTTGTAATCAATCTTATATACTTTGGACTTTATATTGCTATATGCCCTTACAATCTCAGCTGAATGCACAGCTTTAGCATATGGTAATATTCCCTATTTTTCTTTTGTGACCCATTCATACTCTTGTCTCAGGCTAAGATGCATGTTCATAAGATATGGTGGCTAGATCTAAGAACATTTCTAAAAACAGCAATGCGTTTAAAACAATGTACCCCCTCAAGAAAAATATTGAAGCAATGTGTAGGTATAGATTGATGATATTTTATTATTGCTTTGTTTATTATATGGAGTAAATAGGGCTGCAAACTAACCCTCTCCCTGTAAGATCCTTGTAAAAGACTGATTTGGATAAAATTTCATCATTCCTTTTCAATATTACATTTGCTGTGCTGTTTAACAGAAAGAATGACCTTTATTTGAGAGATCAGATCAGAGGAGAGATTTGTTCAGATCTTCTGAACAAAGCAGGTCCTCTCTTAAATAAATGACACTAGGGGTTAGTGCTTTTGCTTTTTCATTATGCTGCTGAAATATACAATAGGATTTCAAGTTTAAAATTGTTATTGCAGTTGACATAAGGTGAAAAACGAAAAAATAGGAAGAGGGTTCCAGATGAGGGGTCTGTACCGAAGAAGTAAAGTCAAGGGGCAAATAATACCAAGGTTGTTTGATGAGGTCTCTAGGAATCATTTTATGTTTACTAAAAACTATAGTCAAAAACAAAAAAAGAATAAACAAAAACCCAAATGACTCATTCAAAAATGGGGCTGTAACCTGAAAAGGTTTTCTTTTATTTTTATTGAGCTCTACATTTTTCTCTGCTCCTCTCCCTACCTTTCTCCTCCCCTTCAACCCTCTCCCAAGGTCCCCGTGCTCCCAATTTACTCAGGAGATCTTGTCTTTTTATACTTTCCATGTAGATTAGATCTAAGTATATCTCTCTTAGGGTCCACATTGTTGTCTAGGTTCTCTGGGATTGTGATTTGTGGGCTGGTTTTCTTTGCTTTATGTTTAAATACCACTTACGTTTGAGTATATGTGATAATTGTCTTTCTGGGTCTGGGTTACCTCAATCAAAATGATGTTTTCTAGCTCCATCCATTTGCTTGCAAAATTGAGGATGTTGTTATATTTTTCCTCTGTGTACTCTATTGTGTAAGGACCTGGATATTAATCCACACACCTTCAAATACCTGATTTTTGACAAAGAAGCAAAAACTATCAAATGGAAAAGCATATTTAACAAATGGTTCTGGCATAACTAAATGGTTATCAACATGTAGAAGAATGAAAATAGATCCATATCTATCACCATGCACAAAACTCAGGTCCAAATGGATCAAAGACCTCAACATAACGCCAGCCAAACTGAACCTTATAGAAGAGAAAGTGAGAAGTACACTTGAACGCATTGACACAGAAGACTTCCTAAATATAACCCCAGCAGTACAGACACTGAGAGAAACAATTAATAAATGGTACCTCTTGAAACTGAAAAGCTTCTGTAAAGCAAAGGACACGGTCAACAAGACAAAACGACAGCCTACAGAATGGGAAAAGAACTTCACTAACTCCACATAAGACAGATATCTTATCTCCAAAATATACAAAGAACTCAAGAAATTGGTCATCAAAAGAATGAATAATCCAATAAAAAATGGAGTACAGGCCTAAAAGAGAACTCTCAACAGAGGAATCTAAAATGGCTGAAAGACACTTAAGGAAATGTTCAACATCCTTAGTCATCAGAGAAATGCAAATCAAAACAACTCTGAGATTCCATCTTACACCTATAAGAATGGCCAAGATCAAAAACACTGATGACAACTTATGCTGGAGATGTTGTGAGGTAAAGGGAACACTCCTGCATTGTTGGTGGGAAAGCAAGCTGGTACAACCCCTTTAGATGTCAGTGTGGTGATTTCTCAGAAAATTAGGAAACAACCTTCCTCAAGACCCAGTAACACCACTTTTGGATATATATCCAAAGGATGCTCAATTTTGCCACAAGGACATGTGCTCAACTATGTTCATAGCAGCGTTGTTTGTCATAGCCAGAAACTGGAAACAACCTAAATGCCCTTTGACCGAAGAATGGATAAGGAAAAGAAGGTTTTCAAAAGACAGGGGGAATGCTAGGAAATACCTTTTAAAAATGATCATAGCCCCTAGAAATTAGGGAAATTCAAATCCAATCAACTATGAGGTTTCATATTATCCCAGTAAGAATGACAAAAATCAGCAAAACAACCAACAACAAATACTGGAGGAGATGTGAGGTAAAGGGAATCCCCTTTCCTGTTGGCGGGATGGCAAACTCGTACAGCCACTCTGGAAAAATGGAAAAGTCTCAAAAAGATATAAAGAAACCTACATAGCACCCATCTATACCACACCTTAGTATATACCCAATGGACTTGCCATCCTTCTTCACAGATACTTAATCAACTATGTGCAGGACTGCTCTATTCACAACAGCTAGAAAATAGAAACAACTTAAATATTCTTTAACTGACACATGGATAACAAAATGTGACATATACATCCCTATTATTCAGTTATAAGAGAAAAATGACATCTCAAAATTTGGATAGAGCTAGACAAGATCATATTGAGTAAGGTAAGCCAGAATCAGAAAGAAAAATGTTGTTTGTTCGCTTAATCTGAGGCTCCTAGCTGCAAATCTTCAGATATGTGTACATTTCCTAGAGGAACTACAGAAACCAGGAGAGTAAAAGGGAACCATCAAAGGATTGGGGGAGTATCTGGGAGACTCATAGAGAAGGGAAAAGCAAGGTACAGGTAATCTGAAGGGGAAATGTGAAAAATGGGGGGTCTTTAATTATGGAGGGCATAGGAGATAAAGAAGGAGGGGGAAAGTAACAGTAAGAGTATCCAAAAAGGTCATAAGGATCACACTATTAATTACCTACCTAAAATAGCTGTAATACATGTCAGTCCATGTATAATATACATATATAGTTTAAATGAAAATTTCCCATCTGGACTGACAATGCTCCCTCCAAGAGCTAAAGACTATTTAACAAAATCTCCAACAGTAGAGATGTGAAGCCCTCTTCTGATTTGTTGGCCAGGGTTGTCCAAGAGACTCCTAAAACATCACAGGCTACTGTTATTTCCATTGGTTGCCCCTCAGAGGTAATTCCCTAGTGCAGAAGATGCCATGTTCTTCAGACACTGAGCCAGGAGGTCTCTGAGCTAGCTAAAAGCCTCCTCTTTGAAGATTAACTTTCATGGTACTAAGGGCATCATAAAAGTTTCCATGGAAGGAAATATACCTACACAGCTGTAATGCCTATGAACCACAACAATGACCATTGTGTCAAGATAATCCTAAGGGTGCAATGGTGGCAATCTTGGCAATAACCAACAGCTACCTAGTTGACCTGCTCAACAAGAGGAAAATTATGGCTGATACTGGAAACATAGCCAACTACCCAGGGATAGTGAAGTCATGGATCTTAGAGGAGAACCACTTTATTAAGCCATCATAACCCTTAACTGCATCCTAAATAATTATCATTATACACACTGATAAGTGTATCCCCACCCAAATCAAGGAAACATCACTCTGCAACAGACAGAGACCATTAGAGAAAACCACAACTAATCAAGATGCAGAGTTATGGAGCCCAGGCCCAACAGATACATATACAATACAACTCCTATACCTAAGGCTCGGGGTTCATTGTGTAAGAGAGGCCAGAAAAAAAAATAAAGAGCCAGGATAACAGACTTTGCTGTGGGATTGTGTCTTCTAGGAATGTCAGGAGCTACAACCATAAGGTTTTACCAACATGACTGAGAAAACATGAGCTGAACAAGGTCGACACCAGTAAACATGCTGATATGTAAGGGGGGAAGGAAAGTGCTCAGAACTCAGCCCTACACCCCCCTACACACACACAACTAAGAAATTCTGAAAGCAGGAGAAATAGGCTTTCCCAAGGAAGAAAACACCAACTGGTCATCCAATTATCAAATGGTCATTTCTGAAAACATATATAGAAGCAAAATTATACAAACTGAGAAGGTTGCATTTAAAATTTTAGGAATGAATATATTATGTAACAATAATTAATGGAATAAGAATCCATGAATTTGAAAGAGAGCAAGGAGTTTTATTGATTTTTTTTTTACTCTTAAGCTGTCTTTACTCTTTTTTTGGGGGTGGGGGGAGGCCCACCACCCAGCTCCCAAATAAATCACCATGAAGTCTTATTCTTTTTTATAAATGCCCAGTCTTAGCATGGTTGTTTCTAATCAGTTTTTCTTAACTTAAATTATCCTTCTGGGTTTTTTCCTTTTCTTACTTCTGTGTATCTTACTTTTACTCTTACTCTGGCTGGTGGTATGACTGACCCCAATGGCCTCTTCTCCTTGTTTTCTTGTTTCTCTTTCCCAGATTTCTCCTATTTAGACTCTCTGCCTGCCAGCACTGCCTATCCTTTCTCCTGCCTTGCTATTGGCCGTTCAGCTCATTATTAGACCATCACATGGTTTAGCACAGCATTAAACAAATTCATCATAAAGAAAGGTAACACACCTTAAAATAATTTTCTATAACAAAGAAAAAATATATAATTATAATCTCAAAAATAAAATTAATAACTTGAAAATTGTAATATATATAAAATGTAATACAAAATTTACACTGAAAAATGATGGTGGCTTGAGGAAAATAATTACATTTTTGCTTACTCTAGAAGAAATCTGTAATAAATAATTCCAGCTATCTCATGAGCAATTAAAATACTCATTATCAGCCTTAGTCTTAGTTTTCCATACAAGTAAGAATATTTTATGCTTTTAAGGGATAGGATGTGTATTTTTAAAATAACTTTATGGATCATTGAACAGATCTGTAAAGTTTTGAAATATTGTTATAGATCATCTATATCCATGATTGCAAATATTTTTAGAACAATTTCAGGGGTAATTTACAATCAAATAAACACTCTATTCCTGTACATAAAATCAGATTTGGAGAAACTAACATTTATAGGTCTCTACCAACCATAACACCACAATAGTGTATTGTGCTTAGAACCATCATCAGATTGGATTCTGGAAACATTTTGCAACTACAACAAACCTAACCACTTGTAACAATTGCTATGAAAATCCCATGAAATTCTTAGCATTTCATATTTTTCAGTTGTAAAATGAGGATAATAACTATGAGCTATCCACAAGAACTCTGTATATCATAAAGCAGCATGGGTATAACATCTTTTATCCCCAACCTTTGTGGAATGCCATTCTCTAATGGTAAGTACTGGTACTCAACTTGACAGAATCTAGGATCACCAGGATGGTCTCTGGGATGCTTTGGGGAATTATGTTGATTAGGTTAACTGATGTAGAAGGTCTATCTTAATTGTGGGTGGGGATACCAATCCCTGAAAAGAGAATTTTGGACTATGGAAGTGGAGAAATCATGACTAAGTCTTCACTCATTCCTTGTTCTCTGTTCCTTATTACGTATGTGCTGTGATCAGATCCCTCAAGTTCCTGCTACTTAACTTCTCCAGAATGGTGGATAATACTATGGAACTTTGAGCAAAAACGAATCCTTTCTCCCTTAAAAAAAAAATAGTGGAAGGAGCTGGGTGGTGGTGGCGTACACCTTTAATCCCAGCACTCGGGAGGCAGAGGCAGGCAGATCTTTGCGAGTTTGAGGCCAGCCTGGTCTACAAGAGCTAGTTCCAGAACAGGCTCCAAAGCTACAGAGAAACCCTGTCTCGAAAAACAAAAACAAAAAGGGGAAGGAAAAAAAAACCTGTTCTTTTCAAAAGCAATATACATAATATAATTTAATCCAGTTTTACATTTCAATTATGGCGTATTTTGAGTGAGGTACATGTTATGGTTTTGCATTATTAAATACCCATGTGTATATGTTTAACACTAAAGGATTATGAATTGCTCCAGAGAGCTAATATTCGAGATAAACTGTTATACTACGTCCTTTTCTTTTCTAGATGAAAATATGAAGCATTTTCTGAAAGATCACCTGACAATCTATCAAATTTTATTTCTACTACTCAAGATTTTCAATTATTAATATTATAATGAAATACGTGGCAACATATCAAGATTAACATATTTTATATGATCAAATAGGTTCAACCCTTTGAAAACAACCTTCCTATAAGACACTGTTATTAACACTATTAAATTGGCAAGTTTTAATAAGTCAAGAAAGGATGAAAAACACAAAAGGCAAAGGAGATAAAACTAACTCATGACTCATCAGTTTTAAAATGACAAATCTATGTTAAGAACAGAAGTATAGCCATTATGTTTGCAGTCATGTTTCTGACTGCAATTACAGTCATTCCACCATCATGCTAGGACAATGCTTGTAGAGAAAGCATAATAACATAATTCTTATCATCAAGAAATTAAAATTTATCCTTTGGAAATTCTACAGACTATAGGTAAGAATATTATAGTCTTTAATTGAAAAAATGTAAAAGAATTTAAAAGACACTTTAAAATATCTTTATGGTTATATATCTTAATAAATGCTTATGAAGTGTGTGTTTACCTCAGGCCTTTGCAGTCCTTCCAAATAAAATGAGAAATGTTTTTTTTAAGTCATGAAAATTTACTTCTAAAATAGTTTTTATAATCTTTTCAAAGTGCTAAGAGAATAATACTCTTGATGCTTGGGCACACTAAAATTCTGAATACTTCTTTAAATTACGAATTAATGTATACTTTTTACCTTTTCACTCAATGGGTTCAACCAATTTAAAAATTATAAAGAAAGTACATAATGCATTTCAAAGTGACAAATTATATATTGCCAAGGTACTATAAAACTGTTTTCCTCAAGTAGTCTCATGAAAACAGTCTTGAATTGGAGTATTTCATGACTATTTGCTAGTAGAAAACATGGTGAACAAATTTAGAGAGGTCCTTGTCGCTAGACCTTCCGGAAAGAAAGAACCCCATTATCATTTGACTCCTGTAGAAACGCTTGCAATCTGGATTTAGAAATACCTTTTCAGTGCACACACTGGCTGCAGAAATTATTGTGACGAAAATTAGATCATGTAAGAAAAAGGTGACCAAAAAGAAGTGTTGAATTAGAGAAAAAGGTAGAAGCATGGCACACACTGGTGCATATAGCAAGGCTGACAGTAAGGAGCGAAGCAGAACAGCATAAGGGTAGAAGTATCTACATAGGAGGAACTAAAGAATTGCTCCTAAACAAAATGATGATAGAATTCAAGAGAGCAGAGTGGGAGAGGTAGAAATATGTCCTCTTATTTGAAACACAAATAATAGTTACTAAGTGAACTCCATCTGTCCTAGGCCAGGAAAGTTTTACTATCAGTTGAAGGTCACACTTTCTCATCAAGATTGTAACAATCAAATATATTAGATATTAAATTTCTATATAAATCATAAAATGCTACAGTCATGTTAAAATTGACAATATTTAAGAATGTACAGCAAGCCATCCATTCCAGAGAGGGCTAGAAATGAGGGCCCTGGAGAGAGAAATGAACATCTCCTTCTGGTCCATTCTCAATTTTTATTACACTAGTAGAACCAGGCCAGGAGCTGGCATTGATACAGAGCAGACACTAGTACTGGACAAATGGAACTGTGACCAATGTTAACTAAGAACACTGTACAGAAAGTCCTCCACCATCTGTGGAAGGAACATATTCCCATGTTTGCTTAATGCTCATAACCTTTTACTGGTTGCAAAACTATGACATAAACATTTGTTATTTTGTTCTCTAAGACTTTAAGAGGGGAAATGGGGGACAAGAAAACTGAAGACTGACAAAAGCGAAAAGAAATTTTCCATCCAGTAACAATCCCAAGCATAAAACAGATCCAAATCCATGAGAACAATGTGCATTTCCAAGGCGACTGTAAAGCTCAGAAAGTAAGGCTCAGCAAGACGAAATGACTGATATAAGGCCACTTGTTCAATGGTAATGAGGCGATGTTTTAAACCATGCTTGTAATATAGCAAAATCTTGACATTTTTCAAAAAAGAAAATAAAAATTCCAATAGAAAGGCAACACAAGAAGACTGACAAACGAACAAAGAACCAAATAATACTCTGTATTTTTACATTCTACATCTATTATGGATATTGGGAAAATGAGGTAAGATTCATATTAAAAGTAAAAAACGCCAATTCACCTATCACTGACCATTTAATGTTCAAAGGGATCACAGCCCTTTTCATTACATTAGAATCATATGTAACTACTAAAAAAATACCCTAAAAACTACACCAAAGGAATACAAAGAATGGAAACACAGTTGAAAACAAATTGAAACAATCTAAACAAAATGATACTTTTATAAATAATGAATTAAGGCTCAGCTAGGTTGGGAGACTTGCTCGGGGTCACAGAACTCATGAGTTCCAGGCCCAGGATGAGAATGTAAATCTCTAAACTTGTAGTCCACAGACGCATTCCTCTGCAAAGCAGCAAGAAACAACTGCACGGAAGCACTCCAGTCCAGAACGTCCTCAGACCAGAGTGTGATAAAAGTGAGCCTCACGGCAGGGCAGGGCAGGGCAGGACAGAGTAGGTTCATACCAAAAACGGGGTGCCAGTCACCGTGATAAGATCTGTTTCTTTCTGAGAACCGTGGCTTCCCGTTGGATTGGAGAATCCAAACTGGGTCTCTTCCTCGTGCCCAAAGAAGTCAGAGTCGGGATGCACGTTCCAATCGGCTTTGGCAGGGGTCAGTAGTTCTGAGACACTGTTTTCACAAAGGGTGCTGGAGGGAGTCAGAGCTTCCGTGTCCACGGTTAACTTACTGCTGGGTGTCAAAGCTTGGGGCTCCAGGCTTGAGTTTTTCCCAGCCAAGGAGCCAAAGAGCCCCCCCACGCTTCCACCGGGGACATCGTCCATGTCTAAGGGGCTCTGCTGATAAGCGGCCACCGAGGTTCCAAAGAAGAGAGAGGTATCCAGACCCTGGGGAAGGTCACTGGGGGCCCTCAGGCCCCGGGGGTCCACCGCTTGCCCTAAGGAATGGTTACTGTTATCGGCGGCAGGGAGACCTCCTGCGAGAGTCGAGTTCACAGAGGCCACGTCAATAGTCAGGATCCCAGAGTTGACCAGGGCCGTGTCCAGCACCGCGGCAGAACTGTGGCCAGGCACATCTGAGAAGAGAGACACCAGCTCCGCGCCACTGAGATCGTTCTGCCCCTGGCTGGCCAGTTCACTGCTGGGCGTGAGAGAGTTGGCGGCTTCGAGCTGGGCCAAGAGGTCCTGGCTGAGGTTGTGCCTCTTGGCCATGTGGGTCTTCATGCTGTGCTTGGACGTGAAGAGTTTGTTGCAGGTGGAGACCGGGCATCGGTTCTTCCAAGTGCCCACGTCCTGCAAGTGCTTCTTGGAGTGGATGTAGAGACTGCTGCGGGCAGAGAACCTGGCACAGCAGCCTTCCACGGGGCACACGAAAGGCTTCGTGCCCAGGTGGGTGATGCTGTGGCCTTTGAGGTGTTCGGCCCTGGTGAAGGACTTCCCGCAGCCCTCTACGGGACAGGTGAACCTGCGGTCGTCATCGTGCTTCCTCTTGTGTCGCAGGAGTTTGGACATGCTGGTGAAGTTCCAGCCACAGCCGTCAAAGTCGCAAAGGAAAGGCCTCTCTCCCGTGTGGCTGCGCAGGTGAATCTTGAGGCGGCAAGCCTTGTCGTACTGCTTGCTGCAGCCGGGGAAGGAGCAGGCGAAGAGTTCCTGTTCCCTGAAATGGGCGCGGTTGTGAGAGAACAGGGCACTCACGGTAATGAAGGTCTTCTTGCAGCCGGAGAAGGCGCACTGGTAAGGCCGCTCGGGCTCGAAGTGGCTGCGCTGGTGGCTGCTGAGCTTGGCCTGCGTGGGGAAGCTCTCCTCACACACCTCGCACTTGAAGGAGTTCTCCTGCTCGTGCCCCTTCATGTGCGCCTTGAGGTTGTACACGGTGGTGAAGCTCTTGCCGCAGCCCTCCACCGGGCAGCCAAATGGCCGCAGCTTGTCGTGCGACTGCAGGTGCCTCTTGAGCTTGTAGGAGGTGGTGAAGGTCCAGCCGCAGCCGCCCAGGGGGCACTTGAAGGGCCGCTGGCCCTGGCTGCTGCTGTGCGTCAGCAGGTGCACCTTCAGCTGGTGCTTCTTGGCGAAGGTCTGGCCGCACTGCGCCTCCGGGCACAGGTACAGCAGCACGCCCGGGCCCGGGCCCGTGCCCGGGCCCAGAGGCCCGCGGGGGCTCTGGGCGGCGGCCGGGGCCTCGGCCTCCTCCTCCGGAGGCGCCGGCGCGGGCGCGGGTTCCGCCGGCTCGGCCAGCAGGAGGTCGGGTGGCAGCTCGGGACAGTCGCCCAGCTGCGACTGCGAGGCGGCGGCGGCGGCGGCGGCGGCGGCGGCGGCGGCGGCGGGCGGGCAGCCGGCCTGCGGGCCGCCCGAGCCCCCGGGCTGCGGCTGAGGCTGCGGGACAGGCGCGACCCCCGGCTCCCAAGCGGGCAGCGGGGGCGTGGTCAGGGTGAGGACGCCGTTCTCGAAGCGCAGCAGCAAGTCCTGGTTGTGGATGGTGATGGTGCCCGCGAAGGCCGCCGCGGGGCCAGGGCCCTGGCCCGCCGCAGGGAGCGGCGAGGGAGCCGGCGCGGCCGAAGGGCGCCATGGCCCCGGCTCGGGCCGGCCCGCGGGGTTCGCCGCGCCGCTTGCGCGCCGCTCGGGCCCCGGGCCTGTCTCGGCCTCCTCCCTCCGCACCGGCCCTCCGGCCTGCTCCGCGCCCGCCGTTTCTACGTCGCCACCCACCGGGTCGAGCAGCAACAGGAAGAAGTCGTCGCCGCCGCCGCCGCCACCTCTGCCTCCGCCGCCGCCGCCGCCGCCGCTGCAGCGGCTCCGGGGATCCGGCCTCTGCGCCAAGCGGTTCGTGCTAGGGCTCGGGCCCAGGCCCCGAGAGGCCCTCTGGGCCTCTGCGCTCCGCGGCCCCGGCCCGCCATCTTGGGCCCCCCGGAGCAGGAGGAGGCGGCGCGTGGGGACCTGACAAGCCAGAGAGTCCGGGGCTCGGGGCACCCCGCCGCCACCCGCGGGGCAGCAGCCGCCGCCGCCGCCGCCGCCCTGTGGTGTCCCGAGAGCCGGGAGCAGCCTCGGGATTTCCATCTCGGCGTCGGTGAGGCTCGGCTGGAACCAGAGCCGAGGCGGAGGCGCGACCCCGCCCCCTGCCGCGGGCCCGAACACGTTCCTGAAAGGAAAAAAAAAAAGTGCAATGCGCAGAAACTGGCCCTATCAGATATTAAAACGTATTTAACGCCACCGTGATTTAAATATTCTGGTACCATGTCTCTGGAGCCCCAGAGACGGCCCAGAGGCAGAGTCTGGCGCGGGTAAATAACTTCCACACTTGGGTTACAAAGTAATCCAGGTCTTCCCAAGTGCAAGGAGAATGACAGTTCATCCAGGAGGCTGCTGAGGCTCCCAGACACCCAGCCAGAGAGAGCAACCTGAACTCCGACTCCCTGTGGGCAGCACATCAGCGTCCTGAGGCCCCTCCAGGAGCTGAGCCTGCTCCCTGACACTTCTCCTGGCTTGGAAGTTGTGTGCTGCTGGGCCGAGGAGAAAACTTCTAACAGGATAAACTGTGTTGCCCTCAGGAAATGCACTACCTTTAAGGTTGTTACCATTTCTGATGGAGATGTGTGCTCCCAAAGCAGGCACACACACCATTTCTGGTGGGGATTCCCACTCCCAGCACACACACACACACACATACACACACTAACATAATTTCTGAGGAGATGCCTGCTCCAAACTCACACACACGCACACAACATTTCTGCAGAGATGCCTGCTCCAAGCGCACACACACACACACACTCCTCAGAATTGGTTACTGTGAGCCAAGTCCTGGGTCAAAGTTTTTCACGTAGTTGGGCTTTGTCCTCCTGGTGCAGGAGTAAAAGAAGAAATGGGGCCAAACAGACTGGCACTCGTTGACCTACAGGTGTAAAATCTGGCGGTTGAAGTAATTGATAATGAAATCTGGAAAGTCCAGCCAGCTCCTCAGTTCTTCTGTTTGGAATGCTTTAGGGTGTATTCCATAAACAATGCAGTTTATATGGACCTATATAGTAGAAACCACACCACATGTTTCTATTTGTGGATCGCGTCACTTCTACTTTGTATTTTATGTGCCAGGCCCATCCATGTAGCCTCTAGGGGCCATAGAGCTTAAATCCCCGCCATCATTGACGAACATTCAGCCATGGGTTTAGGGCACGGTGACCGTGTCCTTCCATTCTACAGTAAATGCACAGAGAAGGTCTTTCCAGTGGTTTTACTGTTGTCATGAGCATTTCGCATCGTCATCATGGAGAAGCCTGGATGCTCTGTGACTGTGCACAGCGCCAGCTCGACAAACAGTGACAAACGGGGCTGTTGTCACGGGGGAGGGGGTGTTGTTATCAGAGACAGGATCTCACTATGGAGCTCAGGTTGACCCAGTGTGTTTTCTGTAACAAGTGTCAGTTCCACTAGCAACACAGAAACCCTGTTGCTCGGGGTACACCAAGCATCCAAAGAATTTTTCCGTCTGAAGGTGATTGTCACTCAGGTTACTACCAAGCTTTCACACATTCTCACACTTGTGGATCTTTTGACTTTTCTCTTCTGTGCAAGGCCTGGTACAACCTGAACTCCTTTAAGCTGGGTAGGTTCTGGTTCCCATTTTGTGACTGCTGATCTAACTACTCGTCAATTTAAATCGCAGTCCCTGTGTGTAGACACAGTATTCCCTCCAGGGCCTTGTTGTTTGAATTTGTACCTGCTGTGAACTGTATTGTGTTAACAGGAGAGAATCTTGGCACTAATATAGTCAGAGGTAATAATAATGTGCTTCATGGCTAGGGCTTTTCTTTATGGATAGCTGTACAAAACAATAGTGTCTGAACTTTAGGAAAAATCCACAGAGGGCAATAGAGACTTTGAGGCAGGCGGGACAGGTGAATGATAAACACAGACAACCTGAAGGAGAAAGGGGTCTACTGCAGTGAAAGGGTGTAAGTCTGCAGGTGGGGAGAAGCAGAGGCAGAAAGGATAAGGGGAGTCCATAGAAACTACAAAGACAAGTTACCTGAGAGAGTTCCATCATTAATCTGATGCTTTGTTTGGGAATGTAACAAGTAAACACAAGCACAAAATGGAGAGAAACAGCTTCTGGGGCCAGTCCTCAC
>JAQHUG010000094.1:75233-90369 GCA_028555095.1 Dicrostonyx torquatus
TTACTTCAAACTTCCTAGAAGCCCAAAAATTCCAGGAGGGCTTTAAAAAGTGACTCTTGCTCTGCCATGAACTGACTGGGCATAACAACCCGGGGGTCCAGCTCTTCCTCTTCACATTTCCCCCAGGACAGCCTTCTCAAGGAAACCACACTGACTGAAACTACAAGGCACCTGGACACCAGGAGCAACACTGAGATTATGGGCTGTCTATAACAATTGGCAGGTGTGTCTTGGATTTCAAACCTATCCCTCTTTTGGGAGAGACTGGTCCCCTATCATATTATGGTCTCAGGTCATCTGTACAATTCTGGATCAGTAAGGACCCCAGGATGGAAAGCTTCTGAGTAACAGACAAGAGTCTGAGTGACACCCACACTACCAGGCAAGGCTGAGTACAGCCCACGAGATAAAATTGTCCTGTGGAACAGCAGAGTATTTCATGATTCATCAGGATATGCAGGAGGTCAAGATTCAATGAGGAAGAAGTTGTGTGTGCCCCCATGTGGTTTGAAGGAGAATGGCCTTCATAGGGTCATTTGGGTCTTGGTCTAGTTTGTGGACCTTTTTGAAAAGGAATAGGAAGTGTAGCATTGATGGAGGATGTGTGTCCGTGGGTCAAGTGAAGTGATATTTTGTGTATGTTTTAACAAATAAAGCTTGCCTGAAGATCTGAGTGCAGAACTAAGCCACTAGGACCCAGGAAGTATTTGTACACATCTTTAGTCCCAGGGCTCGGAAGATAGATGCAGTGGGTTCTCTGTTGGATCAAGGCCACACCTTTAGTGTTTAGACTCATGTGACAGACTCAGCAGAATCTCTGTGATATAAAGGCCTCCCTGGGCTACACTAGATGGAATCTGTCTAGATGAGAAACACAGCTCTCAGAAAGGTGATCCCAGCCTTGGGATCCCACCCTTTAATCCCAGCACTAGGGAGTGGGAGACAGGAATGATATGACTGGGTAGAGAGGAATATAAGGCAGAAAGAGACAGGAGCTCAGGCAGTACTCTGTCCATGGTGGCAAGTCTCAACTTCTCTGATGACCCCTTCAATCCTTGGCTTCAGCAGCTACTGAGGTTGCACCTTCCAAAGACTTCTTCTGTTCTCTCACAGTGCAGCCCTCAGCTGCTCTTCACGACCCCTTCATGCCTTAACAACCAGTCCCATCTGGGAGACTATTCCCTATGACCTAGGTTGGATGTCAGCATGAAGTACATCCTTGACTCCCTTTGGAAAACAACTTCTGTGTATTGAGCAGAGATTTCTCCTGAATGATGCTGCTCTATTTTTGACCACAGTTGACTCCTCTGGCTCAGCTGACCAGAATCGCAGACATTTAATGGAAAGAAACACAAGGGTCCAGAGAGATACTTTAAGGGACTCTCAAACTTCCGTAGGAAAAGTCAACAGCCAGACCGCCATTGTCTCCACATCTCTCAATGGTGTTTTTTACTGAGACCCTGCACAACTGTCCTCTGGACACCCAACACTCAATACATTTTCTAGCCCCAAATTCCAAAGTACTTCCTCAATCTTCACAAAAATAACATGGTCAGATCTGTTGCAGGAACAGCCAAATCTATGACCCTAGGAAAATATTCTGTCTTAACGGGAGTTACTGTTGCTATGATAAAGCACCATGAGTGACAGATTTAGGAAAATATTGCTAGTTAGTTCCCGGCTGCTTACCCCACAATAATCACACAGAAACAGTATTAATTACAACACTACTTGGTACATTAGCTCTAGCTTCTTATTGGCCAACTCATATTAATTTAACCCATTTCTATTCATCTGCATATCTCCATGTGGCAGTGGCTTACCAGCAAAGATTCATCATGTCTTATGCTGGCAGCTCCATGGCGTCTCTCTGACTCTGCCTTCTTCCTCTGAGCATTCAGGTCACTCTTCCCCACATACCTAAGTTCTGTCCGGCTATAGGTCCAAAGCAGTTTCTTTATTCATTAACCAATAAAAGCAACACAAAGACAGAAGGACCTCCCACAGCAGACAGCAACTTGAGGTGAAAAGGATTGTGTTGACTGTTGACACCTTTATCACACTGGATCCTCAGAGGTAGTCTGGTCAGGAACACTAAAACAGGCCAGGGACTTGAGGGGGTTTTCAAACTATGAAGGCATGATGCTTACAGGCTTATTCAATATGTTTTGTTCAGTCTGGTTTTATATATAACCCAGGTCCACGAGCCCTGGATTGACAACTCCCACATGGACTGGCCTCTCCTCCATCAATCAGTAATTGAGAAAATGCCCTTCCAGCATGCTTCCGATCCTGAGAAGGCATTTCCTCGGTTGAAGTTTCCTCCACTGAAACACAAACTTGTTTCGAGCTCACACAAAGCTAGCCAGCACAATGGTCTCCCCTTGTTGGAGGTTTTGTGTCCCTGAAGGCAAGGCTTGAGGTTCCAAAAGATTCCTGCCTTTCTCAGTGTGCTCCCTGCTTCCTGCTTCTCCACTGAGATGTGTGCTCACTCAGGTGTTCCTGCTGCCATGCCATACTCCATCTTCAGGGAATCTAACCCGCTGGAAACTTAACCCAATTTCAACTCTGTTTTGTCTAGTCTTATCATGGCAATAGAAAGATAACTGGTCCATGTCCATATGAAGCTCAAAGAGACTCTTAATTTAGATTCAAGAAATGTCCTCCTTAGAGATGGGGTGAGGTCTGGGGTGGCATGGGGTTAATGAGATTTCTGAGTTTCTCTAAATTTAGGGCAGGAACAGGAAGCATTCTGTCCAAATTGAGGTCCAGCAAAAATGAAAAAAGGGAGAGACACAAAAAACAGGGGGAACCAACACTTCAGGCAAGCCCAGAGGCTCAATGAGCCATTCAATATACCCTTCCCTGACCCAGCTAAGGTGAGACCAAACACTGCAAATTGCACCTGCAGCCCATCTTCTCTCTCCTGCTGCTAGCATGGGATCTCCCTTTCTTTTCCTCTTACCCCGTACCTGCAGAGAACCTGAATGACCTTGGCTCAGAGCACGTTAAAGAAAGGTGTGGAAGTTTAAATGTAAATGATGACTCCCATAGTCTGATAGGGAGTGGCACTATTAGGAGGTGTGGCTGTGTGGGAATGAGTATGGCCTTGTTGGAGGAAGGCTGTCACTATGGGGGCAGACTATGAGGCTTCCTAAGCTTAGGATTTCCCCCAGGGTCTCAGTTGACGTCCTGTTGCCTGCAAGATGTAGGGCTCTCATCTTCCCCTGCTGTACCATGTCAGCCTGCACTCTGCCATTCTCCCCATCATGATGATAATGGACTGAACCTCTGAATTGTATTCCACCCAGTTATATGTTTTCTTTATAAGAGTTACTGTGGTCATGGTTTCTGTACAGCCATAGAAATCCTTCCACAGGAGGAAAACAACACATGGGCCCAGGCACCTGCTCTTCAAACTGGGTCAAAGTGCCACACAGAGCTATTGAGGCTTTAAAATTGGCTTAACTCTTTACAAGCTTGCTTCTAAGGGTCAGAGACTCCAGCCAACAGGGAGGGCACAGATCTGTCTGGTCATAGTGTACAATGTGCTTGACTGGGACGGCATGGGGCCAAGATAATATTCTCTGGAATCAGAGGCAGAGCTTTTCTCTTGTTATGATCCCCAGGTCCCAAATAAACACACAAAAGCTTGCATTAATTATAGAATGTTTGCCCCATAGTTCAGTCTTATTACTAACTAGCTCTTAAAACTTAATCTAACCCATTTCTATTGCTCTACATTTTGCCACTTGTCTTTGTGGCTTTACCTGTTCTCTAACACATCTTATTCCTCTGCCAGAAGGCTCGCATCTCTCTATCCCTGACTCCATCCTTTCTGTATTTTCATTTGCTTTTTCCCACCTAGCCTTATTCTCCCTTCCTATAGGCAAAAATCAGCTTTTATTATCGACCAATGAGAACAGCATAAACTGGCAGTATACGGAAGGATTATCCCACAACAGTTCCCCTTCAGGTTCTCCATTTCTTCCAATAGCAACAGCCCCAGCTGTGGGCAGTGAGCTCCTCTCCTCATTCCTGCCTGTTTCTTCATGTTCTTTCCCAGGAACAGGCTGTCCAGGAGATGACGCACAGACAAAAGAAGCCAGATGACATTCTGTAGCACTGACGTTAAAATTTGTGTGGCAAGACATGTGGACTCACTCACCTTCCTTGACTTGAGATCCTGAATAACTTCTTCCTTCTTGACTGTCTTATTTGGATCCAAATGGCTAGGCTACCTAGTACCTAGTAACATCCCCTCCTCTATCCGTGCTAAGGAAAGGGAATGACTGTCCACATTTATTCTGTCAGATGTGTGACTGCCACAGGATCATGTGTCCTTATGGGGGGATTGGCCATGATATCACAATGGAGACAACCACGTGCAAGGGCACCATATTGATTAGTGACATCATGAAGATAGTAAATACCGAGTACTCCCCTGCCGAAAGGGCACCATATTGATTAGTGACATCATGAAGATAGTAAATGCCGAGTACTCCCCTGCCGTCAAGATTAATGCAAACACATGTAGTGAACCAAAATCATGGCACTTATAAAACTTCCCAGTGCCACTGAATGTCTCAAGAGATCAGCTCACCCATTTTGTGTCAAATTAAGGAAGGGACAGAAAATCTGCATGGTTTTCTTTTTTGCTTTTAGTTTTTCAGCTTTGTTTTGTTTTAATTTTGATACATTGTTGCGCATGCTATTGTTACAAGTTTCTAGAGAGTTTCCAGCCATTTACCTCGAACACTAATCAGGTCAGAAATGCAGGCGCCTTTGGTTAAGATAGGCTTAGAAAAGTCCTGTGATTTTGTAGTAGCCCATGGAAAACTTGAGAAGGCACATCCCACATAGGACCCTAGGGATAGATTGCCAGGACTAGAAAGGACTTAGCAGGGATCAGCTGCAACAGCTGGAGACCCACAGACATCTTGCTTGGGATGGAAGCTGGATGCAGACTATGCTGTTTGATTCTGTCAAGGGAGAATGGCTGATTGAATATGCAGTAGTGACCAAAACCCAGGAACTGGCCTAAGAAGTTGCTCCTGGTTGGATTTCAGATTTCACAGATCTAACTCAGCACTGCCTGAGTGACAGCTTTACCAGGCAGCAGCAGGAAGCAGCACTTAAAGGAAAGGCTGCTCTTTCTCCATTATATCTCCAAGCTATTTCTCCCTGAAGGAGAAAGAATTATTTACCTTCTTGGGATTCCTTCTTTCCTGTTGCAATTTTTTCCCATATCTTTTTTTTTCCTCTCTTTCTTTTTAATTTTTCTGCAACACCGATCTTTGGATACTCCTGATTTTGTATTGCTTTCAAGTTACAATGATAGGGACAGGTTGAGGAGGGAACTGCCAGTTCCCTCAGTTTGAAGTTATGGTGTTCAACATTCTTTAGATGATAGGAACTTCATGCCAGACTGCACCATTGGAATGGGTTTATCCTTTAAATGCTAGAACAAACAGATACAGAACCAGGTTTTTTTTTTAACTGTTTGCCCCACTCAGCATTTGTTGAATGAGGTAGACACATCTGTGGGGCAATGAATTCGGGAGTTGCCCATGAGACATGGACCGGGAAGAATCTACGACTCATGGCATCTTTACACGCACAACCTGAGTGTCCCATGTCTCCTTCTTCCTGAACTTGCACACCAAGGCAGCAGAAACATGCCATTGCCATTTTGTGTCCCCCACCCTAATCACCTATGTGACTCTAGCAGAGAGTTATAGCTAGGGCATAGGTCGGGCAGCTTCGGGTGTCAAATTCTCAATAGTCCTGTGGAGGATGCAGATACGTTGAACAGGCAATTCCATCTTTCTTTCTAGGAACTAGTTGGATTTTTATAACCTGGCAATTTATACACTACAAACATCAAAGCAAACACAGCCTATATGCACCTAAAGCGAAAAGTATGTTTTCCCGGGTACCTGTCTGTGATACATTACCTTCCAGGTTTCCATAAATGTTTTATGGCCAAAGTATTTTGAATTGTGTCCCATTCCTTCTTCATCTATTTTATTTATTTATCAATATTTAGAAATATTTATTTATTTTACCTCCAGACCATAGTTTCCTACCCCTACACTACTCCCAACACCTTCCCCACCCCTACCTCCCTCCTAGCGGCCTCCTATGCACTCTTCCTCTTTCTATTCAGAAAATGTCAGTCCTCCCATGGGTATCGACAAAATATGGCTTATCAAGTTGCAGGAAAACTAAGCACTGTGCCTTGTATTAAGAATGGGCAAAGCCTGGTTCCTAGAGTTCTTTCTGTATTTTGGACAATAGCACTCTGTGAGATGTGGGCATAGTGAAAGTCTTTCCCCATTTTAAGGCTCCATTTAGTAATTGTTGATCCTAGTGTATGCACTATTGGTGTTTTATTCAGGAAGGAGACTCCTGTGCCAATACCCTCAAGGCTACTTTCTTAATGTCTCTTCCATCAGGTTCAGTATATCTGGATTCATGTTGAGGTTTGGTCCACATGGGCTTGAGTTTTGTGCACAGTGATAGATACAGAGCAAGTGACCATAGGTGTGTAAATTTACACCTGGGTAAATTTAGGTTCCACTGAATGACTGCTCCGTTTTCATGCCAGTACAGTGTGGTTTCTAGTAGTAGTATAGGTCTGTTGTAGAGATTGATATCAGGGATGTTGATATCTCCAGAATTTCTTTTATTGTTCATGAATGTTTAGGTTAACCTGATTTTTTTGTTTTTCTATATGTCATTTCTATATGTATTTTGTTTCAAGTTCTGTAAAGAATTATGTTGAGATTATAATGGAGACAGCATTGCATCTGTAAATTTCTTTTTTGCTAGGATGGCCATTATACTATGTTAATCCTACCGATCAATGGTTATGAGAGATTTTTCCAAATTCTGGAATCTTCTCCAACATATTTCTTCAAGGATTTGAAGTTCTTGTCATACATTTCTTTCACTTGCTTAGTTAGAGTTACCCCAAAATATTTTATGTTATTTCTGACAAATCAAAGGGTCTTTATTCACTGAGTACTTTCTCAGACCATTTATCTTTGTATATAGGAAAGCTACTGATTTTTTTGTGTTAATCTTGTATCCAGCCACTTCACTAAGGATGTTTATCAGTTGTAGGGGGTACCTTTTTGAATTTGGGGGAAGATTGTATAGAATATTTTATCATCTGCAGATAGCTGTCTGTTTACTTCTTCCTTTCTAATTGTGTCCACTTAGTTGTCTAGCTAGAACTTCAAGCATTATATTGAATAGATATGCAGAGAGTGCATAGGTTTTTCTTGTTCCTGATTTTAGTGGAGTTGTTTTGAGTTCCTCTCCATTCAATTGGATGTTGGCTATTGGCTAACTGTATATTTTTTTTTCATTATGTGTAGGGATGTCACTTATATAACTGATCTCTCCAAGACTTTTTTCATGATGGTGTATTTGTAGCACAAATAATAAAAATTCAGAGTCAGATATAGGGGCTCAATCCGAACACCAAAAAAGCAAAGCAACCAAGCCACTAATGAAGTCTTACCCCTACCAAGGCTGGGCAAGCACAGCCTGAACAGACTAAGCCTTTATCTCCTCTCATTTTATATTCCCTCTAGTGATGGGTTTAAAGATATGTGATTCCCTTGTACTAGGATTAAAGGTGTAGGCCCCCACCACCAGGATTTATTTCTGCAATGATCTTTTGTAACTCAAGGTAGCCTTGAACTCAGAGATTCTTCTGCCTCTGTCTCCCAAATTATTTGATTAAAGATGTGTGCCACCAAGGCCTGACCTCTTAATGGCTTAGTTTTGCCTTTCTGATCTTTAAGCAAGTTTTATTTATTAAAATGTAAATAAAATATCGCTATAGGTATTAGACTCTTTCAAATGCTCTATTCAGCATCTAATGAGATGTTCGTGTGTTTCTTATTCCATTCAGTTTGTTTCTATGGTGGATTACATTGTCAGATTTTCATAGGTTCAGCCATCCCTGCATCTCTGGGATAAAGCCCACATGATAATGGTGGATGTTGTTTTGTGGTTTTTTTTTTTAATGTTTTACGAATACTCTTTACAGGCCATTTTTAGAGTATTTCTCCATCTATATTCATGAAGGAGATTGCTCTGTAATTCTCTTTTTGTTGAGGCTTTGTGTGGTTTGTTTATAACGGTGACAATGACCTCATTAAAATGAATATGGAGATATCCCTTTTGTTTTTATTTTTGAATAATTTAAAGAGTATTGGTTTTAGCTTTCCTTTAAAAATCTGGACGTATTCTGGTACTGGGCACTTCTTAGTTGGTAGATTTTTAAATACTGCTTCTATTCCTTGAGGGTTATAGGTCTATTTAAATTACTTATCTGATGTTGATTTAAAGTTGGTACATGGTTTACATAGAGAAAATCATCGATTTCTTTCAGATTTTCCAATTTTATGTTGTACAATTTTTGAATAATGACCTAATAGTTCTTTGGATTTCCTCTGTTTCTGTCGTTTTGACTCCGTTTTCATTTTTGCTGTCGTTAGTGTGGATATTCTCTCTGTGTCTTTTAGTTAGCATGGATAAGGATTTGTCTTTCCCGTTGATTTTCTAAAAGAACCAACTTTTGTTTAATTGATTTTTGCATTGTTTCTATGTTTCTATTCTCTTTATTTCAGCCCTGACTTTATTTCCTGATGTCTATTCCTCTTGGGTGTCTCTACTTCTTTTTCTTCTAGAACTTTCACATGTACTATTAAGTCACAGGTATGAGAATTCTCTCATTTCTTTATGAGGCACTTAGTGCCAGAAATTTTCCTCTAAACTCCATGTTCGTTGTGTCGCATGAGTATGGGTAAGCTGTACATTCATTATCATTGAATTCTAGGAAGTCTCTCATTTCTTTCTTCCTTCTTCATTGACTTGGTGGTGATTAAGTAGAGAGCTGTGCAGTTTCCCTGAGTTTGTAGGATTTCTATTGTTTCTGTTGTTGTTGAAAGCCAACTTTAATCCATGGTGGTTTGAGAGGATGCAGAGGTCTTTTCTGATTTCTTGTATGTGTTGAGACTGACTTTGTGACTGAGTATGTGATTGATTATGGAGAAGGCTAAATGAGGTGTGAGAAGGAATATACTTTTATGTTCAGGTGAAATGTTCTGTAGACATCCAGTAGGGCCATTTTAGTCATAACATCTCTTAGTTCCATTATTTCTTTGTTTATTTTCTGTCTGAATGACCTGTCCATTGGTGAGAGTGGAGGTGTTGATGTTTCCCACTATTCGATGTATGATTTAAGCTTTAGTGATGTTTCTTTTACAAATGTGGGTGCCTTTCATTTGGGGCATATGTGTTCTGAACTGAAATGTCATCCTGGTTGATTTTTCCTTTAAGGTGTATGAAATGTCCTTCTCCATCTCTTTTGATTAGTGTTTCTTTGACGACTATTTTGTGAGCTATTAGAACAGGTACACCGATTGCTTATTAGACCCATTTGACTGGAAAAGCTGTTCCTAACCCTCCATTCTGGGACAACATTTTTTTCTGATGTTGAGGTGGGTTTCTGGTATGCAGCAAATGACGAGTCCTGGTATCACGTCTATTCTTTTAGCCAGTGTCTTTTTATCGACAAATGGAGTACACTGATGTTGACAGATATTAATGACCACTGACTATTTATTCTTGTTCTTATGTTGGTGGCGGTGGTCACGGTGGTGTGTGTGTGTGTGTGCATGTTTGTGTATACTCCTTCTATGGATTTTGCCGGTGTGAGATTATCTATTGCCTGTGATTACATGGGTGTCATTAACTTCCTTGGGTGGGAATTTTTTCTTCTAGTACCATCTGTAACAGTGGGTTTCTGGAAAAAAATTTAAATTTTACTTTCTCATGAAATATTGTATTTTCTCTGGCTATAGTAATTGAAAGTTTTACTGGGCATATTAGTCTGTATTGGCATCTGTGGTCTCTTATTATCTGAAAGAAATCTGTCCAAACCATTCTGGACTTTAAAGTCTCCATTGAGCAGTTGGTATAATTCTTATATATCTGCCTTTATAATTTACTTGGCCTTTTCCCTTGAAGCTTTTAAAATTTGTTCTTCATTCAACAACTTTAGTATTTTGTTTATTAGGTAGAGTGGAAACATTTTTTTCTGATCCCATCTTTTGTTGTTTTGAAAGCTACTTGTATTTTCATATGCAAATCCTACTTTCAGTCAGGAAAATTTTCTATGATTCCATAAAATGTATTCTCTGAGTTTTAGGGCTGGGATCCTTCTCCTTCGATTCCTATCATTCTTAGGTTTTGCCTTTTCGTGATGGACAGATTTCCTGAATGGTTTATGTAGGAGTTCTTTTGATTTAACATTTTCCTTGAATGATGACTCCATTTCCTCTCTCTTTTCTTTACTACCTGGATTATCTGTTCCATCTCTTGTATTCTTTTGGGGATGCTTGCAACTGTATTTCCTATTTGTTTACACATTTTCAGAATTCCCTCAGTTTGTGTTTTCTTTTTTGCTTCTATTCCAATTTTCATGTCTTCAATACTTTCCTTCATCTGTTTGATTTTTTTTCTTAAATTTCTTGGCCTTCTTTGAGGGATTTGCTGATAACCTCCAAATATGTGGTTGTCTTTTCCATGGGTTATCTAAGAACATCTTTCTTCTCTCCTTAAGGGCCTCTATCCTCATTACAAAGTTGGTTTTAAGATTATTTTCTTGAGTTCAATGGACACCGGGAGTGGAGAGCAAGCCCCAGAGATCCCTGGGAGCACCACCGAGGCTGCTGACCTAGTCACCAATACACCTCTGGAGGAGACACAGCAGTCCCTGCTGGCCTATGGCTCCACTACAGCAGCCATGAATAGGGAATCCAAGATCCAGCAGCCAGCTGCTGCCCCTGGCCCCATCCTCAAGGCTGGAGATACCAAGCGTGGAGCTATGGGCAGCAGCATGGGCAGTGGCATCCCAGGCTGTCTCACATCAGCAGTGCCGGCCATCAAGGAGAAGAATCTCATTGCCAGGAAGGTGGTGGGAATTGTTAAATGGTTCAATGTAAAGAAAGGTTATGGTTTCATCAACAGAAATGACACCAAGGAAGACATATTTGTACACCAGACTGCCATAAAGAAAAATAACCCCAAGAAGTACCTTCGCAGTGTAGGAGACAGAGAGTCTGTGGAGTTTGATATTGTTGAAGGAGAAAAGGGGACAGAGGCAGCAAATGTTACAGGCCCTGGTGGAATTCCAGTTCAAGGCAGTAAATATGTATCAGAGCATAGCCAGTACAGATGTTATCCAGGTCGTAGGGGTCCTCCACGTAATTCCCAGCAATGTTACAGAAATAGGGAGAGTGGAGGAAAGAAGGAGCTATCAGGACGTGCTCATGAAGGCCACGGTCAACAAGACCATCAAATCCAAGTGATGCAGGATGCTGGCCACCAGGGTACAAATGGGCAAAGACTACCAGTGAGACAGGATATGTATCGCAATTACAGACCACAGTTCTGCAGGGGCCCTCCTCGTCAAAGGCAGCCCAGAGAGGACAGCAATGAGCACTATGAGGAAAATCAAGGAGAGGAGACCCAAGGTCAGCAGCTACCTCGACGTCATAATCACTGCAAAGTCAGTCACCAACGCAGAAACCCACAAGGTGGCAAAGACATAAACTCATCTGATCCACCAGATGAGAATCTGTCTGAAGACAAGGCCGAGCCAGGCGGGACTCAGTAAATGCAGGCTCTCCATTCTTACCATCCTGCAGCTTGGTCATCTAAGAAGAAATGAATATGAAATACCACCAAAAAGGAATGAACTTTAATTGCTTGCTTTTAGACAATTGACCAGATGCACTAGAAATATCACCACTAACTATAGAGCATGGGGTTTTCCTTGTATTTACCTAAGAAATGAATTGGGTTTTCTTTAAGTCTGATTTTTCTCAATACACCTTTAATGTATTTTAAATTGTATCACAAACTGCAAGCACTTCTTAATAAAGGTCTTAAATACTAATTCAAACAGATCATTTTTTGTGCTTAGGCTGTGTTAAATATTCAGGGCATGCTGTAGTGGAATTGCCTGGGCTCAAGTGGTGACATATTGGTGGGAAATACTGCAAGAGTCACCAAGAATAAAGAATTGGGCTTTTGGACACATTTTCTGTGTTGCAGAATCTCTGAGAGGGCAGGCTTTGGAGAAAGAGACAGGAAGCAAGCTTTTTGGATCATTCAAGAGTGAGCATGAGGTTCCAGTTGAACACCAGGGACAGGGTTATTGCTGGGGTAGTGCTGACCATGTTTTTATTTAGAAGAATTTGGACTTTGTTACTTTGGGTTATGGAAGCATGGAACATTTTAAGTACTGCATAATGGGCCATACTAACAGGAGAATGGAAGACAGAGGTGCTAATTGTTGTTTCAAATATTTGGTGCTCACACAAGAGATTTCAGAGGGGAAGAATTTGAGTACATTGCCTAGGATAATTCTTGCGATATTTTGGTGACTGAAGTGCCCTTGTCCAAATAGTGTGCCTGAGTCTCTTTTGAATTAATTCCATTGACAAAAGACATCTCAGAACAATTCACTATACACTCTCCATGTAGTTATTAGTGGTAACTCTAATGAAGATCTATAAAGAGAAGGAGTAAGCTGAGCAGAGTAAATTACAAAATGTCAATTTTGAGGAGAAAAAGAGCACCAGGAAGTAGAATACTGCCAAGTTCTGTGTTCAAGGATAAATGGTTTAAGAAATGGAATATAGAGAGTGGTAACCACAGGGCCAGTCCCACCCAGCTATGTTTCCAACTTGTGAAAAGAACTAAGAACAGTTTAGAGCCAGGTGTGGTGGGGTACACCTCTGATTCCAGCACTGGAAAGGCTGGTGGATCTGAGTTTCAGGCCAGCCTGGTCTACAGAGCAACTTTCAGGATAGCCAAAGTTTAGCCAGCAAAGTTCGGAAAGCTTATGGGGACAGGCAATGGAAGTTGATAATCTAAATGTAATTGGTCCTCATAATCTCACAGGGTGTAGCACTATTAGGAGGTGTGGCTTTGTTGGAGTAGGCATGGCCTTGTTGAAGGAAATGTGTCAATATGGGGGTGGGCTTTGAGGCTTCCTATGCTCAGGATATGGCCCAAATCCTCAAATGACTTCCTGGCTGGGCGGTGGTGGCGCACACCTTTAATCCCAGCAGTCGGGAGGCAGATGCAGGCGGATATTTGTGAGTTCGAGACCAGCCTGGTCTACAAGAGCTAGTTCCAGCGCAGGCTCCAAAGCCACAGAGAAACCCTGTCTCGAAAAAACCACACACACACACACACACAAAAAAAAATCAAATGACTTCCTGTTGCCTACATGATTTCAACTACTCCTCCAGCACCAGCTCTGCCTGCATGCTGTCAGGCTGCTTGTCATGAAGATAGTGCACTGAACCTCTGCAAGGATAAGGGATCCTCCTACATTAAGTGATTTTATTTTTAGAAGATGCTGTGGTCTTGGTGTCTCTTCAGAGCAATAGAAACCCTAAGACACAAAGGTTCAGGATTCTGTTCTGATTTCTGTGTATCAGAATTCTAGCCTGTCCTCTGATGGAGAGGAAGGCTTCCTCCAGCGTTGTGGACAGTGATATGTTGATGATCATAGGAGGGACAATGCCTGTTACGATGTGCCAGAGTAGACAATGTCCGAAGCAGTCTTATTGAGGATGCTGGCCTGTCCTCTGGTGAAAGAGGGGCTTCCACTGGAGGTGTGGGCCAGGATATGTTCATAGGTGAGGGAGAGAAGTTATGTTGAGCACTCATCAGTAGGAAAATGGAGGGAGGCTTACCTGGTTTCCAGAAAGTTGGCATGGTCTTTGATGGGTGGAAGCCTTCCACCAGAAGTATGGGCCTGGATATGGTGATGAGGAAAGGCCAATTGGAATCAGGATCTCAAGAATAGAACCTGATGGTGGGGGGCAGTCTTACCTGGGTTTCAGGATGCTGGCCTGGCCTCTTGCAGAAGAGGAGATCTCTCCCAGAGTTCTGGGCCAGGATATGGTGGCAAGAAAGAGATGGGCAGTTGGGGTTAGGTTGGGAAGACACCAGCAGAGTTGGGAAGATCTTACCTCATGTTGAGGGTGCTGGTCTGGACTCTGTAGAATGGGAAGTCTCCCCCAGAGATGTGGGCCTGGTTTTCAGGGAGCTGCCCGCTAATGGTGTGGAAGACATCTTCCAGAGGTACAGGCCATGATATGGACTCACCATTCCTCCTTAATGAAAAAAGACTACTTGGTTTGTTCAGGTGTCAGTTCCCTCCAATTTACCAAGTTGCCATCTTCAGTTAAACTATGAATAATTCCCAAAGGGAACACATTTGCTCCATTCATTCTTTAGACAGGGTCTTCTGAGCAGCTATTACATGGAATGAGAAAATCCACTGGGGACTGAGAGACTCAGCCTTTCCTGGGAAACTTCGTAAGTGTCTGTTACTATGGTCACCATGGTAAAACTATCACAGACGTTTGCTCATTGGGAGTGCTTGGAAGAATTGAGTCCCAGCCTTTCAAGTTTCTGATCAATTTCACCCACGTTCATGTCTACAGAGTGCATTTTAATTTCTTTTATCAGAATGGTGCATGGGAAGTTATCAAACTAGGTTTTCATTCATGAGATGGGGGGCACAACTATTTAATCACAGCATCTCTACAGTAGACTGTTGTCTTGAATATCAGTTCATTCCTCCTAGGACTGCAAGCAATGCTCAGGCATCCTCATTTGGTCTTGGACCTCATTTGGTCATTTTAGTTCCCTGTTCTCTGAGAGGTGAGGTGTGTGTTCTTGGTCTAATCAGAAAGCAGGGCCTGAGGCAAGAGGTTTGGCAAGTCAGACAGTCACCTTTGTCAGTGGAAAGCTTTGACCTGCAGCTGCCTAGATTGCACCTGGAGCTACTGGTGTTCCAAACATCTGTCACAGGCATACAGGCACAAGGTCTTCCTGTCAAAAGAAGTCGACTTCAGTGAACATCTTTCCCCAGCTTCTCCAGATTCTCTAGGACAGGGCAGATCAGGATGAGAAATTTGCTTCTCACCTCCACCTCTCAACTCAGAATATTGTGCCTTGGTCTGACTTGAACATGAAAATGCAAAAGTCCTTACCCTAACTCTATCACTGAGGCTGATGGAGAAGC
>JAQHUG010000094.1:117162-129616 GCA_028555095.1 Dicrostonyx torquatus
ATAAAAGATAAAACAGATATAAATATGGTAACTGTAATTCTTACTTGATAACTGTTTTATTATATGTAATTTTACTATGTTAAAATGAAAGCCTTTCTTTTTTGTTTAAACAGAAAAAGGAAAAATGGTGTAGGAGGGTCCTTCTTTATTTCTGTGCTTTCATTGGTTGAATAAAGAAACTGCCTTGGCCACTTGATAGGGCAGCCCTTAGGTGGGTGGAGTAGACAGAACAGAATGCAGGGAAGAGAGGAAGTGTGGCAGATGCCATGATGCTCCTACCCGAGATGGACGTATATTAGACTTATTCCGGTAAGCCACAACATGTGGTGATACAGAGATTTTAGATATGGGTTAAAGCAAGATGTGAAAGTTAGCCAAGAAAAGGCTAGAGATAATGGGCCAGGCAGTATTTAAATGAATCCAGTTTGTGTGTAATTATTCGAAATGTAAGCTAGTCCAGCGACTGGGAGCCGGGCGGGACAAAGGGCTAGTGCTCCTCTCAGGTGCTGGGAATATAGCCAGCACTTCAATACTACAGTTTCTGCCCCCCACAAGCTATATGTTCCCTGAGCCTTGGGCATGGGGCTGGGCCTGACACCAATGTCCCAGTAAGGGCTGCAATCCCAGGGGTCATCTATTCTTGGCAGTTTGACCAGGGATGACTCTGTGCATTCACCACTAAACACTACAAAAGCAGCCTTTTGGCCATGGTTGTGAACAGCAGATATCCGTGGGTGTGTAGAGCATTGCTGGCATAGCTCCTATGACCTGAAAAGTGAACTTCTGAGATTCAGCTGGCTCTATCAGGTACCACTTGACGATGTGTCTGGGAGGAACAGGTGAGAGCCTTGATCTCTGCAGCCCACTTGGCCTAGAATGTAAAGACAAGAAGGTTCGAAATTCATGTCATGCAGGTCTAGCGTGTGTGAGGAACACCATTTTCCTTATTTCTCCTGATATCACACAGGAAGCTTCACTGGCTCAGAGCTGACTCAAGAAGTCACAGAGATGGGCTTTAATTCTCAGCTTGCTTTCCTGCAGAGATTATCTCCTGTTTCTGGGAAAATAAATGCATCCTCTCTCGAGTCCTTACTCTCCTTAATATCTATATCTATGTATAGATATATATGGAGGGATGGAAGGATGTATGGATGGATAGATAGATAGATAGATAGATAGATAGATAGATAGATAAACTTTCAGAAGGAAGCCAAAGAACCGTTGCATTAGAAACTGGGAGGAACGGGAGCTGGAGAGATGCCTCAGTGTTTAAGAGCATTGCCTGCTCTTCCAAAGGTCATGAGTTCAATTCCCAGCAACCACATGGTGGCTCACAACCATCTGCATAATGAGGTCTGGTGCACTCTTCTGGCCTGCAGGCATACAAATACACACAGACAGAATGTTGTATATATAATAAATAAATAAATCTTTTTTTAAAAAAAAGAAAGAAACTGGGTGGAACACCACAGGACATGCAGTAAAGGCAGCTGTCACCTGAAGGGTGCTAGAGACAAGGATAGGGGTAAACACACCATATCCTCTGTGTGCACTACACAGGGGCCTGAGGCACGCAAGACAGAGAGAGCAACTAGGCAGCTCAAGAAAAGTGGTCAGTGTCTTTCCTTGGTAAAATTAAACATGGTTTTGGGCCTGTTACTTCAAACTTCCTAGAGCCCAAAAATTCCAGGAGGGTTTTGAAAAGTGACTCTTGCTCTGCCATGAACTGACTGGGCATAACAACCCGGGGGTCCAGCTCTTCCTCTTCACATTTCCCCCAGGACAGCCTTCTCAAGGAAACCACACTGACTGAAACTACAAGGCACCTGGACACCAGGAGTGAGAACTGGACTGAGCAGATCATCCTTTGACATTGCTGTCCTCCATGTCCTTAAGCCTTATCACCTCCAAAGAAAGGAGCTCAATGATAACACAGGAGCACACACACATCCTGCTCTACAGAAGCCCTTCCTAAATCATCTTTAGGAAGCATCCTGTAATGAAGTATTTCTTTCAAAACTCCCACTCTGTGCTCAGATTGAGGAATGTTTTTGAGATAAAGAAACACAACAGCGACCACAAAGGTGAACAAATCCCAGAAAGGACTCGTACTTCCTGAGCCTCCCCTCCCACTCTGTGCTGAGGAAACACTTATGGCCCATGGTGAATTCAACTTCCCACCCACGAACTGAGGTATAATTAACCATGTACATCAGGGTTAAAATGAGTGTTTGGGGTACGGCTATATTGATCCAGTTTGGTTCCAGCCTGGATTTGGTTCTGACAAATCTTAATTTCCAAAGACAGGCCTACCTGAGAAAACAAACCTTGTGTGTGCCTTTGTGCAACACTGAGATTATGGGCTGTTTCTAACAATTGTCAGATGTGTCTTGAATTTCAAGCCTATCCAGGAGGGTGTTCACTTTCCCTCATTTGGGAGAGATTGGTCCCTTATCATATTATGGTCTCAGGTCATCTGTACAATTCTGGATCAGTAAGGACCCCAAGATGGAAAGCTTCTGAGTAATGGACAAGAGTCCAAGTGACACTCACACTACAGTCAAGGCTGAGTACATGCCCATGAGATACAATTGTCCTGTAGAAAAGCAAAGTATTTCATGATTCATCAGGATATGCAGGAGGTTGAGAGTCAATGAGGAAGAAGTTGTGTGAGTCCTTAGGTGGTGCCGCAGCCAGCAGGACCTGGATGCAGATTCTGGCGGGGGTGCCAGGACTGAGACATGGAGGCTTCTTTTCAGGTCGAAGAACAGCAACCTTTATTTTACCCCAGCTAAAGCCTTTTATGCCTCTACTGCTTCTGTGGAAAACCACCGGTCAGATAGAAAACAACATTCTTGTCAATTACAGACCACAAGGATGTTCTGCTGTTGGTCAGGGGGAGTGAGGGCAGCTAGATTACAACAATGATTTGAAAGAGAATGTCCTTCATAGGGTCCTTTGGTTCTTGGTCCCCAGTTGATAGACCTTTTTGAAAAGGATTAGGAAGTGTAGCATTGATGGAGTCAAGTATAGTGATATTTTTGTTTATGTTTTAACATAAAGATTGCCTGAAGATCAGAGTACAAAACTAAACGACTAAGGCCCAGAAAGTATGTGTTTACATCTTTAGTCCCAAGATTCAGGTGAGAGACACAACAGGATCTCTGTTAGTTCAAGGCCACCCTGGGCTACACTAGATGGAATCTATCTAGATGAGAAACAGAGCTCACAGAAAGGTGCTCCAAGCATTGGGATCCCACCATTTAATCCCAACACTAGGAAGTGGGAAAGAGGAATGATATGACTGGGTGGAAAGAGAAATATAAGGCAGAAAGAGATAGGCTCCCAGGCAGTACTTTGTACATGGTACCAAGTCTCAACTTCTCTGACAACCCCTTCAATCCTTGGCTTCAAAACCTAGTTAGGCTGCACCTTCCAATAGCCTCTTCTGTCCTCTCACAGTGCAAACCTCAGCTGCTCTTCACGACCCCTTCATGCCTTAACAACCAACCCTATCTGGGAGACTGTTCCATATGACCTAGGTTGGATGTCAGCATGAAGTACATCCTTGACTCCCTTTGGAAAACAACTTCTGTGTATTGAGCAGAGATTTCTCCTGAATGATGCTGCTCTATTCTTGACCACAGCTGACTCCTCTGTCTCGACTGACCAGAACCACAGACACTTAATGGAAAGAAACACAAGGGGCCAGAAAAAGTCTTTAAGGGACTCTCAAACTTCCCTCGGAAAGGTCACAAGGCAGACCGCCATTGTCTCCACTGCTCTCAATGTTCTTTTTTACTGAGACCCTGCACAACTGTCCTCTGGACACCCAACACTCAATGCATTTTCTAGCCAAAGATTCCAAAGTACTTCCTCAATCTTCACACAAATAGCATGGTCAGGTCTGTCGCAGGAACACCCAACTCTATGACCCTGGGACCAAATTCTGTCTTAGCTGGAGTTACTGTTGCTGTAGTAAAGCACCATGACTGACAGCAACTTGAGGCAGAAAGATGTATTGGCTCTTGCCTCCTTTAGCACGCTGGATCTTCAGAGGTAGTCTGGACAGGAGCACTAACAAGCTAGGGACCTTGAGACAGTTTTCAGGCCATGAAGGCATGATGCTTACTGGCTTATTCAATGTGCATTGTTCAGCCTACCCTTTTATAGAACTTAGCACAAGCAGCCCAGGGTTGGTACCACCCCCAATGGACTGTCGTCTCCCCCATCAATCAGTAATTAAGAAAAAGCTCTTCTGACTTGCTTCCAATCCTGTGAAGGGATTTCCTAAGTTGAGGTTTCCTCCACTGAGGTGACACAAGCTTGTTTCCAGTTCACACAAAGCGAGCCAGCAAAGAGGCCTTGCCTTTTGGGAGGCACTGGGTCTCTGCAGGTAATGCTTGAGGTTCCAAAAGTCTCCTGCCTTTCCCAGTGTGCTTTCTGATTTCTGCTTCTCATTTAAGATATGTGCTCACTCAGCAGTTATGCCATTGCTCCACCATCAGGGAGTCTAAACCTCTGGAAACTTAACCCAGATTAAACTCTCTTTTCTCTACTCTTAGGTAGGCAACTGGTCCATGTCCATACAGAACTCAAAGAGACTCTCAATTTAGATACTAGAAATGTTATCCTTAGAGATGGGGTGGGGTCAGGATTAGGAGTGTGATGGGGTAGAGCGGTTGTCTGAGTTTCTATGAATTAGGGCAGTCACAGGAAGCATTTTGTCCAAACTGAGGTCCTGGAAAAGTGAAGAAAGGAAGAGACACCCAAAGACAGGGATGATCCAACACCTGAGGCTCACCAGCCATTCAATATACCTGTCTCTGACCCAGCTAAGGTGAGAGGAATACTACAAACTCCATCTGCAGCCCATCATGTCTCTCCCGCTACTACCATGGGAAACCCCTTGTTTTATTCTATGCCTTGTACCTGCAGAGAACCTGAGTGACTTTGGCTCAGAGCACACTGAAGGGAGGTGTGGTAGTCTAAATGTAAGTGGCCCTCATACTCTCATAGGAAGTAGCACTATTAGGAGGTGTGGCTGCAATGGAGGGAGTATGGCCTTCTTGGAGGAAGGCTGTCATGGTGGGGGCAGGCTTTGAGGCTTCCTAAGCTTAGGATCTCTCCCAGGGTCTCAGTTGACTTCTGGTTGCCTGCAAGATGTAGGGCTCTAATCTAGCCCTGCTGTACCATGGCTTTCTGCACTCTACCATTATCCCCATCATGATGATAATGGACTGAACCTCTGAATTGTATTCCACCCCAGTTATATGTTTTCTTTATAAGAGTTTCTCTATGGTCATGGTTTCTGTACAGCCATAGAAATCCTCCCACAGGAGGAAAACAACACATGGGCCCAGGCACCTGCTCTTCAAACTGAGTTAAAGTGCCACACAGAGCTATTGAGGCTTTAAAATTGGCTTAACTCTTTAGAAGCTTGCTTCTAAGGGTCAGAGATTTCATGCACCCTGGAGGGCACAGATCTGTCTGGTCAGAGTTTACAATGTGCTTGACTGGAACGGCATGGAGCCAAGATAATGTTCTCTGGAAGCAGAGGCAAAGGTTTCTCTTGCTCTAATCACCAGGTCCCAAATAAACACAAAAGCTTACATTAATTATAGAACGTTTGCCCCATAGTTCAGTCTTATTACTAACTAGCTCCTAAAACTTAATCTAACCCATTTCTATTGCTCTACATTTTGCCACATGGCTTCATGGCTTTACCTGTCCTCTAACACATTTTGTTCCTCTAGCAGATGGCTCACATTACTCTCTCCCTGACTCCACCCTTCTTTCCATATTTTCAGTTTGGCTTTCCCACCTAGCTTTATTCTCCCTTCGTATGGGTAAAAAATTCAGCTTTAATTATCGACCAATGAGAACAGCATAAACTGGCAGTATACAGAAAGATTATCTCTCAACAGTTCCCCTTCAGGTTCTCCATTTCTTCCAATAGCAACAGCCCCAGCTGTGGGCAGTGAGCTCCTCTCCTCATTCCTGCCTGTTTCTTCATGTTCTTTCCCAGGAACAGGCTGTCCAGGAGATGACGCACAGACAAAAGAAACCAGATGACATTCTGTAGCACTGACGTTAAAATTTGTGTGGCAAGACATGTGGACTCACTCACCTTCCTTGACCTGAGATCCTGAATAACTTCTTCCTTCTTGACTGTCTTATTTGGATCCAAATGGCTAGGCTACCTAGTACCTAGTAACATCCCCTCCTCTATCCGTGCTAAGGAAAGGGAATGACTGTCCACATTTATTCTATCAGATGTGTGACTGCCACAGGATCATGTGTCCTTATGGGGAAATGGGCTCCTTTTATCATTGAACAGAGCTCACTAATATCAAAATAACCATGGAGTCTCACAAACATGATGGAGAGCATATCACCATGGATGCAACTGTGTTATTTGGCAGGGTCTTGATTGGCCATGACATCACAATGGAGACAACTACATGCAATGGCACCATATAGGTTAGTAACACCATGAAGATATCAAAGGTCATGTACTCCACTGCTATCAAGATTAATGCAAACACATGCAATGAACCAAAATGGTGGCACCCATAAAACTTCCCAGAGCCACTGCTCCTTCAAGAGATCACCTCACCCATTTCATGTCAAACTAAGGAAGGGACAGAGCATCCCTTTGGTTTTCTGTTTGCTTTTAGTTTCTCAGCTTTGTTTTGTTTTCATTTTGATACATTGTTGCACATGCTAGGGTTTCCCAAGCCATTTACCTCAAACACTATCCAGGAAACAAATGCAGCTGGCCCTTTGGACAGCTAGACTTGGAAAAGTCCTGTGATTTTGCAGTAGCCCATGGAAAAGGTGGGAAGGCTCATCCCACATAGGACCCAGGGGAAAGATTGCCAGGGATAGGATGTTAAGATGTTACAGGGAGCAGCTGCAACAGCTGGAGACCAAGAGCCATCATGCATAAGGTGGAAGATGGATGCAGACTATGCGGCCTCTTAAAGCCTACCCTTTCTCCATCATATCTCCAAGCCTATTTTTCCCTGAGGGAGAAAGAGAATTATTTACCTTCTTGGGATTCTTTCGTTCCTCTTGCAAGTTGTTTGTTTTTGGTTCTTTTTCGTTCTCTCTTTTTGATATTTCTTCAACACCAATCCTTGGATACTCCTGGTTTTGTTTCCTTTTCAAATTACAATGAAGGGACAGTTTGAAGGAATGAAGAAGCTGATGCCAACCCTCTGCCAGTTCTCTCAGTTTGACTTTATGTTGTTCTACATTCATTGGATGATAGGAACTTCATGCCAGACTGTACCATTGGAATGGGTTGATCCTTTAAATGCTGCTTCCCTCTGCTGCCTGATACAGCTGTCACATGGGCAGTGGGAATTTGGATATCGGAAATATGAAATTCAACCAATTCCCTGGGTTTCGATCACTACTGGGTATTCAATCAGCCATTCTCCCTAGACAGAAACAAACAGATACAGAACCAGGTTTTCTGGAACTGTATGCCCCATGCAGCATTTGTTAAATGAGGTATTCACATCTGTGGGGCAATGAATTCATTAGTTGGCCATGAGGCACTGACCTGGAGGATTCCACTAGTCATGGCATCTTTACACACACGACCTGAGTGTCCCATGTCTCCTTCTTCCTGAACTTGCACACCAAGGCAGGAGAAATATGCCATTCTGTTTTGGGTCCCCCACCCTAATCACCTACTTGACTCTAGCAGAGGATTCATAGCTAGGGCATAAGTTGGGCAACTTAGGGTGTCAGGGTGTCCATAGTCCTGTGAAGATATGCAGATAAGATGAAGAAGTACTTCCAACGTTCTTTCTAAAAACTACCTGCATTTTTTAAAAACCTGGCGATTCCTACACTACAAAAATCAAACCAAACACAGTCTATATGCTTCCTCTAATCAAAAAGTTTGCTTTCTCAGGTGCCTGTCTGTGATACATTACCCTCAAAGTATCCATAAATGTTTTTTGGCCGAAACATTTTGAATTGTGCCCTATTCTTTCTTCATTTATTTATTTATTTATCAATTTTAGAAATATTTATTTATTTGGCATCCAGACCATAGTTTCATACTCCTCCTCTCCTCCCAACCTCTCCCCCATCTCCACCTTTCTCCTGCCTACCTCCAATCCACTCTTTCTCTTTCTATTCGGAGTACTCCCTCTTGAGCTATCCTTATAACTTAGCCTCTCTGAGTCTATAGCATATAACATGATTATATTTTGCAGTTAATATCAACTTATAAATATGTCATGCCCTGTTTGTTTTTCTGGGTTTGGGTTAGCTCACTAAGGATGATTTTTTTTTCTAGTTCCCTCCATTTGTCTTTGAATTTCATGATGTAATTATTAATGATAGATGAATAATACTCCAGAATATAAAATTCATTCTTCAGATGAGGGACATTTAGGTTGTTTCCAGGTTCTGGCTATAACAAACAGTGCTACTATGAACATAGTTTAACAAATGCTTTTGGAGTATGATTGGACTTCTCTTCGGTATATTCCCAAGAGTAAAATTGCTGAATCCTGAGGTAGGTTGACTCCCAATTTCCTGAGAAACTGCCACACTGATTTCCAAAGTGGTTGCACAAGTTTGCATTCCCACCAGCAATGGATGAGTTTTCCCCTTACTCCACATCCTCTCCAGCATAGGTTATCATTGGTGTTTTTAATTTTAGCCTTTCTGACAGTTGCAAGATGGTATGTCAAAGCTGTTTTGATTTGTATTTCCCTGATCGCTAAGGAAGTCGAACATGACCTTAAGTATCTTTTGGCCATTTGAACTTCTTCTATTGAGAATTCTCTGTTCAGTTCAGTACCCCTTTAGTATTGTGGCAGGATACAAGATCAACTCAAACAAATCAGTAGCCTTCCTATACATAAAGAATAAAGAAACAGAGAGGGAAATCAGAGAAACATCACCTTTCACAATAGCCACAAATAGCTTAAAGTGTCTTGGGGTAACAATAACCAAATAAGTGAAAGCTCTTTTTGACAATAACATTAAGTCTTTGAAGAAACAAACTAAAGAGGATACCAGAAAATGGAAGGATCTCCCATGCTCTTGGATTAATAGGATCAACTTAGTAAAAATGGCAATTCCGCCAAAGGCAATCTATAGATTCAATGCAATCCCCATCAAAGTCCCAACAAAATTTTTCACACACCTTGAGAGAACAATAATCAACTTTATATGGAAAAACAAAAAACCTGGGATAGCCAAAACAATCCTATACAATAAAAGTACTTCCGGAGGCATTACCATCCCTGACTTCAAACTCTATTACAGAGCTACAGTAAAGAAAACAGCTTGGTATTGGCATAAAAACAGAGATGTTGACCAATGGAATCGAATCGAAGACCAGAAAGCTATGAACACCTGATTTTCGACAAAGGAGCTAAAATTATACAATGGAAGAAAGAAAGCATCTTTAACAAATGGTGCTGGCATAACTGGATGTCAACTTGTAGAAGAATGAAAATAGATCCATATATATCACCATGCATAAAACTCAAGTCCAAATGGATTAAATACCTCAATATAAATCTGTCCACACTGAACATGATAGAAGAGAAAGTAGGAAGTAGTCTGCAACACATGGTCACAAGAGACCATTTCCTATGTATAAACCTAGTAGCACAGACAATTAGAGCAACAATGAATAAATGGGACCTCCTAAAACTGAGAAGCTTCTGTAAAGCAAAGGACACTGTCATTAAGACAAAAAGACAACCTACTGAGTGGGAGAAGATCTTCACCAAACCCGGATCAGACAAATGTCTGATCTCCAAAATATACAAAGAATTCAAGAAACTAGACATTAAAATCCTGAGACTCTTTTAAATTAATTCCATAAACAAAATACATCTCAAAACAGTCTAGTATAGACTAGTCATGTGGTTATTAGTGGTAACTCTAATGAAGCTCTATTAAAAGAAGGAGTAAGCTGAGCAGAGTAAATTACAAAACGCCAATTTTGAGGAGAAAAAGAGCATCAGGAAGTAGAACACTGCTAAGTTCTGTGTTCAAGGATAAATGGCTTAGGAAATGGAATATAGAGAGTGGTAACCACAGGGCCAGTTCCATCCAGCTATGTTTCCAACTTGTGAAAAGAACTAAGAACAGTTTAGAGCCAGGTGTGTTGGGGCACACCTCTAATTCCAGCACTGGGAAGGCAGAGGCTGGTGGATCTGACTTTCAGGCCAGCCTGGTCTACAGAGCAAGTTTCAGGATAGCCAAGTTTAGGCAGCAAAGGACAGAAAGCTGATGAAGATAAAATTGAGTGATGGGACCTTGTTCTGCCCAAGTAAGCAGAAGAATTTAACTGCTTCAGCAAGGTAGTACTGACTTTAGAATTAAGGCTAAAAGAAACGGGCTATAGAATTTGCCTCCCTGCCTAAAGAAAGGTGCTGAGGCCAGGCATGTGTCACGGATGTCCCTGAGGGAGGCCTAGAGGCCATTGTGCAAAGCTGTGGAATTGAAGCCTGAGTTGCCTTGGAGAACCCAAAGTTTTAGAGGTGTCAGAGTCATGGGATACCTGCCAAGGAGAGCTGCTAACAGGGAGTGGAACCAGCCCAAGGGAAAGACGTATGTTGAAGTCAGCAAATCTGAACGGAGTAGATCTGAGGAGTGCTTTGATATCAGGTATGGTGATGCAGAGTTTGTAGTTTGCCCAGCTGGCTTTCAGTCTTTCAATAGTCTAGTATTTCCTCATACACTCCCTTCCCTACGTTTTGGAATGGTAATGTATATCATGTGTCATTATTTGTAGGAAGGATGTGATCTGTATATTTTGAATTTGTAAGGGATTACAATTAAAAGATTGCATGAATCTCAGAAGAAACTTTGGAAATTAAAAAAAATGTTGAGACTGTGATAGACTCTGGAGATTTTTCAGTTTGAACTAAATGAATTTTGCGTTATGATATTGTTAAGATTATGGGGACAGGCAATGGAAGGTGATAGTCAAAATGTAATTGGTCCCCATAATCTCACAGGGTGTAGCACTATTAGGAGGTGTGGCTTTGTTGGAGTAAGCATGGACTTGTTGAAGGAAACTTGTCAATATGGGGGTTTCGTATACTCAGGATATGGTCCAGTGTCCCACCTGACTTCCTGTTGCCTACATGATGTGGAAATATCAACTACTCCTCCAGCACCAGCTCGGCCTGCATGCTGTCAGGCTGCTTGTCATGATGATTGTGGACTGAACCTGAGAAAGTATAAGTGATCCTCCTTCATTAAATGTTTTCCACTATAGAAGTTGCTGTGTCTTGGTGTCTCTAAGAGCGATAGAAACACTAAGTAACTAAGTTTCAGGAGTCCGTTCTGATTTCTGGGTATCAGAATTCTGACCTGGCCTCTGAAGGAAAGGAAGCCTTCCTCCAGAGTTGTGAACAGTGATATGTTGATAAGGGGAGGAGGGACAATAAGTGTTAGGCTGGGTCAGAGTAGACAATGTCAGAAGCAGTCTTATTGAGGATGACCGCCTGTCCTCTGGTGATAGAGGGGCTTCCACCGGAGGTGTGTGCCGGGTTGTATTCCTAGGATGAGGGGGAGCAGTATGTTAAACGCTCATCCGTAGGGAAATGAAGGTGGCTTGGCTGGTTTCCATGAAACTGGCCTGGTTTCTGTTGGGGTGGAAGTCTTCTACCAGAGGTGTGGGCCTGGATATGGTGACAATGAAAGGGGAATTTGAATCAGGTTCTCAAGGATGAGCATAGTGGGGGGCAGCCTTACCTGGGATTCAGGATGCTGGCCTGGCCTCTGGTGAAAGGGGAGGTATCTCCTAGAGTTCTGGGCCAGGATATGGTGGCAAGAAGGGGAAGGGAAGTTGGGGTTATATTGGGAAGGCACCAGCAGAGTTCGGGAAGTTAGCAAACTAGGTTTTCATTCATGAGACATGGGGGCAGGCACAACTAGTTAATCACGGCATATCTACTTCTGTATCCACCTTCTAAACTGTAGACTGTTGTCTTGAATATCAGTTCATTCCTCCTAGGACTGCAAGCAATGCTCAGGCATCCTCATTTGGTCTTGGACCTCATTTGGTCATTTCAGTTTCCTGTTCTCTGAGAGGTGAGGTGTGTACTCTTGGTCTAATCAGAAAGCAGGGCCTGAGGCAAGAGGTTTGGCAAGCCAGACAGTCACCTTTGTCAGTGGAAAGCTTTGACCTGCAGCTGCCTAGATTGCACCTGGAGCTACTGGTGTTCCAAACATCTGTCTCAGGCATACAGGCACAAGGTCTTCCTGTCAAAAGAAGTCGACTTCAGTGAACATCTTTCCCCAGCTTCTCCAGATTCTCTAGGACAGGGCAGATCAGGATGAGAAATTTGCTTCTCAAATCTACCTCTCAACTCAGAATATTGTGCCTTGGTCTGACTTGAACATGAAAATGCAAAAGTCCTTACCCTAACTCTATCACTGAGGCTGATGGAGAAGC
>JAQHUG010000094.1:158203-176778 GCA_028555095.1 Dicrostonyx torquatus
GTGTGGATGTTTATTTAATACACACAGATTAGTAGGGACAAGATACACACAGGTTACTGTACCGGACAGAGCTCCTCCGAAGAAGCAGGCAGGCCGGCGATCCGCAGAGAGAGCGCTTTCCACGTGAGCCTATCTTTTTATACCTTTTGGGACCTGGTGGTCCAGCCCCGTTAATTAATTAACAGCTAATTCGGGGGGCGGAATAAATAGGTAATGGCAGGGCGTGGTTATAAGCCGAATAGGCCAAGACCATTCTCCTTCAAACAAGCAGATCTTTCTTCCTACAACTGGAAGGCCCCCGACTTAAGGTTAAGGGTCAGAAAAAGGACCTGAGACTTGGAATCTTGGGGATCTAGAGACCAGAATAGGTCCCAGTGGACTTGGAAGTCCAGGGAGCTGTAGATCACACTTTCCACAAATTAATGGTCACTAGTCAGAGATTGGCTCCCAAGTGGAAGCAAGTCCAAAGCAGACTCCACAGACCCTAGGAGGGAGCTCAGATGGTAACCACCAGAAATTTGCAAATTGTAAACAAAACCAAAGAAAGAACTGCTGGCCAACGCACATCTGAGACTGATTGGTAAATTATTTTGTTCTGTTTTAGAATCCAGACATTTGGAGAAACATAGGAAAGATCTGATGCTATCAGAGAGACCCAGTCTCTGGGACAAAAAGGAGGTTCCCTTCTGTCCTTCTTCTGGTTTTGGTGCATGAGTTAAAAAGTAGCCACTTTGCATGTCTGTGGTTTCTGGTATCCTATGACTGCATGAATGTTCTGCCTTTTTACATTGTTTGATTGCATCTGGTGGGTTTTGTTTTCTGCTGTACTCATAAGTTTTGTTTGCAGACATGGCAGCCAGACTTAGTGAGTACCCCTGCAGCATGCTCCTTACTAGTTAGTTCTGTCTCTCATCTATCTCTCAACTCTCTCCTGTAACATACTCTATCTGTAGCCATGGCCAGCTCATTTCCCCTAGGAGCTCTGTTGGCTCTGTCATTGTTCCTCTCATTGGCTCACTGGAGCCTGCTGTTCAAGTCCCACAGGTATACCAGAGACTTATCTATGCCTACCTGCTTGTGATTTTTTTCCCGTTCTGCTTCTGAAGGATGTTTCACCCCCTGCTTGCTCCATCTTTCAGAGAAGCTGCTGGCTTCTTTCTCTGACTATGAAGCTCTGGTTGCTGCCCCACCTCCCCATGCCACCAGGCTGGGGTGATGCTGGCACTGATCCCTCCCCCTGATCAATGGATTTAGTTTTGCAGAGATTCATGTGGCTTTGGGGTATGCTAGATATTAAAGTATTGTTTTATGTTGTTCTTTATTAGAAGGGTTCTGGAGTAGGTCAGTCACCTCTCCACTCTCAACCCAAGCATGCTTGTTTAAAAGTTTCCTAACTTCTGTCCTAGGCCAGTCAGCCACCTGTAACTATGACAAGGAAAGGAAAAAACAAAACAAAACAGCACAATAAAAGACACTACATATTATGAAACAACTAAAATTGACTGTTCCCCATAGGGATTGCTGCTACTCATCTCATACTCTTTTTTGGTTTAACTCCCTAAAAGTTTTGATAAAGTATAAGCTATCTCAAGATTTGTAAGACTATAGTATAAATTTTCTGTGCTTTAAAATTTGTAAGCTTATTAGATATGCTTTAAAATTTGTAAAAAAAAAAAATAAAACAAAACAGCATAATGCCTACATCTTCTGAGTTTCCATAGATGTCTGTTGTTTATAGATTTCTGTTTAATGGCCTCTAGGTTACAGGTCCTTATATTATTCTACAACTTAATGGCTTTAGAAAACATTTAAAAGTGCTTATTAAGCTTATCAAGTTGTATGCCTCCATCTACAGACACATAAAACTAGTTGTAAAATAAACTCCCTGACTAAAGTCTCTCACTAATAACTCCAGATATGCCTGTTTCAAATAATCAGAGCTGGGCTTGTTGAAAGTCAGTACTCCTCTCAAAAGGAGGTGACAGGCAAGGTTATTGGACTTTTATCTGAGTCTCCAGTCACTCCCCCCAGTAGGTCGGTCCTAATGGTATATAGTCTCAAATTTATCTGGAGAAACTATGATTTACAGGCTAAAAACTGAAAATCAGGAAGGGGTTTACCTATGTAACAACAGAAAAGCTGCACTATATTCTGGATAAGGCTCCAGAGATTGTCTAGAACACCCCATTTAGAAAAATTTCTAACAGAAAAATGGTAAATTTATTTATTGCTTGAGATGAACCCAAAGAAAAACATATAGATTCACCTGGAAACTGGAAACAGACAAGACGGCCTGACAAAATTGGCAGCATGGGGGTGGGGGAAGAAGGAAAGGTGGAAAGTGAAGAGGAGGGGAGAAGGGGAGGGTTGAGGAGAACTTGAGGAAACAGGATAGCCAAGATGGAGGAAGAACAGAGATGAGAGCAAGGAAAGAGATATCTTTTTTGTTTTGTTTTTTCAAGACAGGGTTTCTCTGTGGCTTTGGAGCCTGCGCTGGAACTAGCTCTTGTAGACCAGGCTGGTCTCAAACTCACAAAGATCCGCCTGCCTCTGCCTCCTGAGTGCTGGGATTAAAGGCGTGCACCACCACCACCCGGCTGGAAAGAGATATCTTGATTGAGAGAGCCATTATATGGTTAGCAGAAACCTCGCTCTAGAGAAATTCCCAGGAATCCACAAGGCTGAATCCAGCTAAGACCATAATCAATAGAGGAGAGGGGACCCGAACTTGATTTGCCCTGTAGTCAGGCTGATGAATATCATAAATATCACCATAGAAACTTCATCCAGCAACTGATGGAAACAGGCAGAGACCCATACGGGAGCTCTGGACTGAGCTCCCAAAGTCTGGTGGAAGAGTGGGAGGAGTGAGAATATGAGCAAAGAGGTCAAGACCATGATGGGGACACCCACTGAAACAGTCTACCTGAGCTAATAGGAGCTCACCAACACCAGCTGGACAGGGAAGGAAACAGCATAGGACCAAAATAGACCCTCTAAATGTGGGTGACAGTTGCATGGCTGGGGCAGACAGAGGGGCCACTGGCAGTGGCACCAGGATTTATCCCTACTGCTTGTATTGGCTTTTTGGGATCCTATTCTCTTTGAATATATACCTTGCTTAGCCTAGATGTACTAGGGAGGGCCTTGGACCTTGCACAAAGCAGTGTGCCTTACTCTCTCTGAGGAGTGGATGGGGGTGGGATAGAAGAGTGTGTGGAGGGAATGGGAGGAGGAGAGGGAGTGGGAACTTGAATTGGTATTTTTTAAAAGTCTAATAAAAAATAAAAATTATTTATTACCGTTAGTTCTCATGTTACTTAATTTTCTTACTAAAAAAGATTTATATAACAATTAGAATGGTTTAAAGGTAAGTACAGATATCTAACTCTTTGACTTCTTCCCCTTTTCTTGGTTCATGTTAATAAAATATGTTCCCCATTTAAGGTCATGGATATCCAATGCTCTTGCTGAAATATAAACATTCTTTCTCTCAGGAACTGTAAGACCATGAGGCGGGGGGGGGCAACATAAAATCCCAAGCAAAAATTACTTAAATGAGATTTACAAATTCCTAAGGTTATAAAAGTCTACTTAGGTTTGTTGGGGGGATGTTTGATCACACTGTGAACCCCGAGTTTGCATTTGCATTAATTAAAATTTAACCTTGGGTCAGGAGACTGCATTAGCAACTAGTTGGTAGAAAGTGATCCTAGAACATCAAAGGGCATCAGAGAGAGCTAGAGACAAAAGATGTAGCAGCAAGGGATTTGGAGTGGTGAAGCTTTTTCTGGTTTGGCAAAGCAGAAGCACGAGTCTTTCAGAGAGGCCAGCAAGGAGAGAAGGTTAGCTACTTGCTACCCAGCCTCTTTGAGGTCACAAGATTTTACCCCAGCCTTTGAATCTTGAGTCTCATTTATAAATAGAATGATGGAGATTTAGCTAAAGCTACCCTTAGTAGCAGCAACTGAGTCAGTGCCTCCTGTACCAGAATTCCCATCAGGCTGCAGCCTGAGCCACTCCCAGAGAAGCAGGCAGGTAACTGTGGAGTTGCAGTTGCCAGCTGAAATAGCAGTTAATTAAGGCCACTGTCCTGAAGTTAAAACAACGTAAGTTAACAGAAACTGACTTAGAGATAGATATGTCTTTGCTAATTGTGTTCAACAGCAGACTTTAAAAAATTAGATAAAAGCAAAATACGTTTAATTAAAAAGGTATGTTTGATAAATAAAATTTATGAATTCTTAAGATATATCTGTTCTGGTGGAAGCTCTACCTCAATCCCCGTCACCATCTTTCTCTTCCCAAACCCTGCCCCTCATCTCAGAAATTCCACCAACCACGGCTCCTCCTCAGAGATGCTCAAGACCGTTCCCACGGGTATTTAAACTGCACCCCCCCCAAAAAAAGAGGCAAGGAGACAAGTGGTTTTTCTGTCTCTCTTCCTGTCTCCTCTCTGGGAGACTGGAAAATCATCTGGAAACATTTTATCCATTTAACCTGGGCTTTTTCTAATTCGATTTGATTTGGTCTGATTTGGATTGCTGCATCGGCAGAGAGGCTTATCATGGTGCAGAAACTTTTCAATATCCAGGCCAACAGAAACTGACTAACTTTAAGTTTGCTAACTTGTTAAACTTTCGCTATTTGGATAAACTGAGTCATCAAAAACCAAAACCAAAACTAAAAAACTAATATTTTGTAATGGTGCACTACAAAAAGGGAAGAAAAAGTAAGGGTTCCTGGTCTCTTCATAGACCATATTTACATTTCTCAAGGCTCCCAATCCCTCTATGAACTGTACTTATGACTTAAAGTTTTATTTTACTGCTAGACAATTTTCAATTAAATCTTCCATCCAAATTTCAAAGGCTGAAAGTTAACAGCAATAACACTGTAAAAATCCAAATGTCATAAAAGCTGCTAACTTGCAAATTGTTAAAGATAATTAAGACATGTAAGTTAATGGGTCAATCATCTTATAAATGATCAAATTTGTTAATGTGCTCAGAACTACACTTAATAGCCAAGTACAAATCAATGCAATTCATTTACAGGGACACACTTTATTTCGCCTCCCGCACGTGTTTTCAATGATAAGCCTCAAACAAGTAACTAAAGACAAAGTTTGTTTAAAATCGGGTATAGTTAATCGATGCTGTCCCTCAAACCACTCAGAGATCTGCTGAATGTGGAGTGGCTACTACCCTTTGCCTCTCCAAGGTTGGCCAGTAGCTCAAGTTCCTCACCCATAAGGAAGTCTCTCAGATTCCAGGGTCTGGCAGTCAGAGACCAATGCTGCCCTGTATGGCAGTCAAAAAATGAATGCGGTCCTGTGTGAGCACTTGACATCTGCCCCCTGGCTAACCATCCAGGTAGCGGGTATGTCTTTGTCATTGTCATTTTTAATGATACCGAGGCCATTTGAACAGTACTCCCTGCTCAAATTTATCTTTCTCAGATCTCTGATGATGCTGGTGGCTAGCAGTAGCTTAACCAGTTTAATAACAGAAAACAAACCAGCTCCTCCCTCAATGGCTACAGCTGCCTGTTCAGTCCATTTTATACATCAAATCAGGCTGTGCTTTTTTTTCTAGAGCTACGAGGTCTCCTGCTGGGAAAGGCAGACCTAGACAGTCTACCCCACTGACAGGCTTCACACTAAAAAGGGGGATAAACTCACAACATGGGTTTCAATGTAACTTTTTACTATTCCTCTATCTAAAGAAACTTTCACATCTATGACTGTTCTCAATAATCAACCACCTATGTCCCACAATAAATAACAGAATACAAAAGATTTAAAATATATGTAAAGGTCTAAAAAAATTTAAAATATATAAATACAAATTATAAGGATCTAAAAATGATTTAAGATACATAAAAACAAGACTTAAAATGACACATGATGCTAAAAGTTCAAAATTCTGTTTTAACATATTAATCAATGGAGTTCTGATAAGCTATAATCTAGCCTTGGTAAAGTACCAGCTACTATTATTATATCACAGGCTCAAGATTTTAAATTTCCTTTGTTTATCCTGCAAGTATAGACATAAAGGCATTTCTCATCATACTAAAAACACCTTTGTTCTATCTATCTATCTATCTATCTATCTATCTATCTATCTATCTATCTATCTATCTATCTATCCAACCCTCAGAACAGAGGAAAGACTGTTCACATTTTAAACCAAGAATCATGGTTTTGGGTCCCTAAACTTTTGCTATTACTCAAAGGCATGATTCTATTCAAAGTTTTTACAGAAACTAATAAACTGCTTTTTCAACAATGAGGATTTCATTACAGGTTAAAACAATGGTAACGATAATGTATCTTTTATTTCTTTTGTAAGCTTAAAAAAATCACGTAAGCTTCAGGGAGTCACAACTTGACTCCATCGGTCACAGGTCAAATGGACTCCAGAGAAGCCCTCCTGACAATCAACAACTTTAGAATCCCCACTGAGGGTGAACTCTGTCCTAATGGGAAAAGTTCCCTACCTTTACCTTCTAGCCCTAGTCTCTGTCCCAAGGGATTTCCAAGCAACTAAAGACTACAAACTGCTCGAAACTTCACCAAACTTCACCAGCTTCAGGTGCTCCTTCAGAACCAAGAAGCCCTGGATTTGCTGAGACCTGATGGAAACAAGGTGCTTCTGACAGGGATTTCCTACCTGCTTGAGGCCCTGCTTTGAACCAGCATTCCAGATTGCTCCAAGGCAGCCTACATTTCACTAGCTCCACGTCATCCAGCAGCAGAACCTGGGCAGTGAAACTAGATGTACACTGACCCCTCCTGATCTTTGATCAGCATTCCAACCTTCCTGGGCCCTGACAACAACATCTTGATTTCAGCTGAGAAATACTTACAGAAGAGAGTATGTCACCCCCTTATCCCCTGAAAAAGGATGGAATATTAAGTTCAAAGGAAGCTGGTGCCCCTCTCTACCAGGAGTCCCTTCCCTTCTCTCTGGCAAAAGGGAAAAATCGCTACTCATAGCACCTATTTGTATCCCAGGGTCCATGTTGGCCACCAGGCTCCTTCAGCATCACCAATACCTGTTAAAAATCAGAGAGTTACAAAGCTTGCCAAAAGAGCTACCGAAGATGGAAGCTAGGATCTGACTCAATGGCTGGCTTCCTTGTTATCAATTTTCACCTGGGTAAAACAGAGGTTTATTTTCTCTCTCACTGCTTTCTGCATTCTAATGCTCAGTCACAGGCATTCTGTTGAACACTGTTGATATTGGAGGCCATAAAATTAAATTCCCCAGACTCGACTCATTCTCCTAGAACCTGTGGAGAATATAATGGACTACTAAACTATAGTTGCACCATCTCATAAAAGATGAACTCTGTTAAAGAATCAATGATTTGATTCATATGATCTCGGGTTGGTGGAGAATGCGATGGCTAACGAAAACTCCATTTTGTGCTAGGCACCCATTCTAAATTCCTAAAATATAAGATCCCAGAAATTCTAACTCCTTGCTCCCCTCACCCCCCAAAACTTCCATGAGATAATTAACTGCTTGTTCTGGTTTGTGTAAATCTACTTATCGCTGTGTACCAGGGAGTGAGACAGTCCTTTATTGCTGTATACAGGGAGAGAGAGAGATGGCTCCTCACAGCTGAGGGGAGGAAAAGTAGGTTCTCACCCAGATACACACTCCACACAGATGAGATAATTGTGATCCCCAGCTTTAAACCCATTATTTACCTTCTTCTGCATGTCACTTCTTTGATTTGAATTTGAGGTTGTTGGTCTGCTAGCAGGAATTAATAAATTCTTTTAATTACAATTTGAATCAAGTCAGTGGCCTTTCTTTTTTTTTTTTACAGTAGATTCAAATTCCATAATAATATTTCTAAAAGGCCAGGTCCTAACAGATGGATAGGGGCACAATCAGTACAAAAATGATACCCTACTCTTTCTCCCAGTGGTTATTTTGTAAGGTTTGTCTTAAAGGCAGTTGTGGGTAGGTTATAAACTGCCACCACTTGAATTTGATTTTTACTCAGAGGGAGAGAATTTTTAAACATGGTGAGATTTACAGCAGAGTAGTTTCAGTATCAACCAGGACCTTTCTTTTTCTCTTGGTTAATTATGTCTGTTCCTCCTCCTATGGTATTAGTAAGCAGAAAGGAAAACCTCTCTGGATTCTCTAGTCTAGTCTGTCCTTTCATTTTCAAGGACTCTCTCTCTCTCTCTCTCTCTCTCTCTCTCTCTCTCTCTCTCTCTCTCTCTCTCTCTCTCTCTCTCCCAGGTCTGCTGTCTCATTTTGAAAGAGAATCCATTTCAGTTTCTTGCGGCACTTTATGAAACGTCCAGGCTGTTAACAATAGTACACATACATTACTTTGTCTTCTTTATGATGGAAGGAATTGGTAGGTTTGTTTGCTTGTTTGTTTGTTTTGCCAGGGAGTCCAACTGTTTTAATTATAACCTCATAATTTTGGTAGTGATCTGCTATCCAATTTTTTCCTGATAGTTCTTGAAATTTGATTTGGTAAAGTAACAAGGACATCCCTGTGAAATGAGATCCATACTGTATTATTCCATTTGACCGAAGTGACCAAATCTTCTAGCCATTCCATAAATGAATATTTTAATAATGTATCACTCCTTTGATTCTTTTGTTTTCAGATTTCTCACATGGGATTCTTGAGTGCTGTTTAAATTAGTTTTTTTTAAAATCTGACATAGAAGTCAGATACTTTTTTTCTGGCCTTATATTGTTATGTAATAATAATTGTTATTATAATAATATTGTTATTATTATTCCTATCTGTGGGAATAATTTTGGTATCACAGTAAAGCAGTGGTTTCCTAATACTTAACAGGAGGTTTTAGCATCAATATCTATTTCATTAAGGTTCTCTGGGTATTTTACATTTCTGCCAAGTGAACCATTCCTTTGCCATGCTTCCTGAAGCTAATGGTTGAATTAGTTTGTATAAGTCAGAAAACCCTGGTCATACCTTAACAGAGTGATCCTAGTGTTTTCTCTAGCAAATTCTTGAAGGTCCCAGTATGGGTCAGGGAACCACATAAAGATTTCATCTCTTCTTTTGTCCAGAGAGTAGAGTCAGTAACTCCATTCCTCTCCCCAAGAGTCTTTTCCTTAAAAGGAACTGTGTGGGTTTTGTATAGAATTTGGTTCCCTTGTAAAACCTCTTAAATCCTTCTGGGCATTGCTAGAAAGAAGGGTAGGAAGGAAATGTGGTGAGGGAGGAGGAAGTTGAAATTCTTTTATTAGAGGATGCAAAGTATTGAGGGTATACTGGGTGGTTTTGTGTGCCAACTTGACGAAAGCTTGGGTCTTCAGAGAGGAAGGAGTCTCAGTTGAGGAAATGCCTCAATGAGCTGTAAGGCATTTTCTCAATTAGTGCTCAGTGGAGGAGGGTCAAGCTCATTGTGGTGGTGCCATCCCTGGACTAGGTTCTACAAGAGAGCAGGCTGAACAAGCCATGTGAAGCAAGGCAATATGCAATACCCCTCCATGGACTCTGCATCAGCTCCTGCCTTTAAATTCCTATCTTGTTTGACTTCTTGGCCTGACTTCCTTCAACGATGGACTACAGTGCTGTGGAAGTGTAAGCCAAATCCTCCCCAACTTGCTTTTTGGTCATGGTGTTTTGTTGCAGCAATAGGAACCCTGACTAAGACAGAGGGGTAGACAGGAGCAGAGGGCTGAGAAGAGTTAAGTTTTTCACCATTTATCTTTACCTTTCAAGCGGCCACTACAATTTTATTAGTCTCCTGTCTTTCAATATCATTCTGTAATTCTGATACTGTTCTCAAATTTTTTTCTTATTACTTTTGTATAAGCTAGCAATTTTGTCATTTCTTCTCTTAGTTGCTTCTAAATTCTAATTATAATAGACTGCTCATTCGTTATCTCTTATTTTGCTGCTTAGGACTTCTAGTTTTCCATGCAAAATATCAATTTTGGAACATCAAATGTTCCCCATCGAGGGAACCATAAAGCCAGGTTATCTTTAGTTAAAGTCCCATTTTCCAAGTACTAGCAAGTTGAATGTCTATACTTACTGTACATAAAGCTGGCTAAGGTATCATAGGCTTTATCTCCAAGAACTCCTTTTGGGAAACCGTGTTACCTGTTTTATGTTCTTTTCCCTGAAAAACTGCCTGTCTATGCTAGCTAGGGAAGAAGATATATTTTAGATCAAGTTTACATGCTTCCTTTGGGATCACCTTTCTCCACGTTAACTCTGGGTTCGTGTTCTCTCGCTGGGTCTTGGGATTATTCTGCATAATAGCCAGAACCTGGAAACAACCTAGGTGCCCCTCAATGAAAGAATGGATCAAGAAAGTGTGGAATATATACACATTAGAATACTATTCAGCGGTAAAAAACAATGACATCTTGAATTTTGCATGTAAATGGATGGAAATAGAAAACACTAACCTTAGTGAGATAACCCAGACCCAAAGAGATGATTATGGTATGTACTCACTCATTAGTGAACTCTAGCTATAAACAAAGGACATTAAGCTTATAGCTCACAAGCCTAGAGAAGCCAAATAGCAAGATGAACCCAAAGAAAAACATATATAGATCCTCCTGAAAATTGGAAGCAAACAAGATCGCAGGGCAAAAGTTGGAAGCACAGGGGTGGAGATAGGGGTGGGGGTAAGAAGGGGAGTGGGGGAAGGGGAGAGGTAGAAGGAGAAGGGAGAAGGGAAGGACTGGGGCGAGCTTCGGGGAGTGGGAGGGTGGTGATGGAGGAAGGGTGGATATTGGAGAAGGGAATAAGATATTTACATTAAGGGAGTCATTTAGGATTGGCAAGATACTTGGCTCTAGAGGGGATCCCAGGTGTCCACGGGGATGTCCCCAGCTAGGTACTTGGGCAGCAGAAGAGAGGGTACCTGAATTAGCCTTGTACCATAATCACATTGACGAATATCTTGATCATCACCATAGAAATTTTGTCCTGTGGATGGAGATAGAGACAGAGACCCACATTCACATCAGAGCAATGGACTGAGTTCCCAAGGTCCAGTTGAAGAGCAGAATGGGGGAGAAGATGAGCAAGGAAGTCAGGACCGTGAGGGGTTGGTCCACCCACTGAGACAGTGTACCTGATCTATTGGGAGCTCACCAAATCCAGCTGGACTAGGACTGAACGAGCATATGACCAAACTGGACTCTCTGAATGTGGCTGCCAATGGGGGCAGACTGAGAAGTCATCGATAATGGCACTGGGACCTATCTCCTCTGCATGTATTGGCTTTTTGAGAACCTAGTCTATTTGGATGCACACCTTCCTGGGCAGGGATGGAGGAGGGAGGGCCTTGGACTTCCCACAGGGCAGGGTACCCTGCCCTCTCTTAAGGAAGCAGGGGGAGGGAGGAGGGGTAGTGGGGGAGCGGGAGGGGACTGGGAGAAGGGGAGGAAGTGTAAATTTTTGAATGAAAAAAATAAAAGAATATGGAAAAACAAAAAGAAATGTGTTCAAGATATGGGGTGACCAATCCCTTATATGTGTCTTCCCAGGTAAACCATTAAAGTTTCTTCTGATCCCAGAATAAGAGATGATTGTTGGGTTTATCTTTGAGGCTTTTGTACACCACAGAGTTCCCCCCCTGACACTTCCAGCCTTTTGGGACAGAGAGAACCAGTGCCGCTTGTCTTCAGCATTTTTATGATCATGTGATAATAGTATTTCTAAAAAAAAAACTTGACAAAATTGTAGGAGATACCATAGTAAAAAGTAGAATTAAGATTGAGAAGTGTCAGGAGACAAAGGCCAATTGGTAATAAATCAAAATATTCCAAAATGTTTCTGAAACAAACATACATCTCTCCAAATATTTTCCAACATGGAATCAGTTTCACAGAGTTTTGTAGTAACAGAACAAAAAAGTTATATATCAAGGCAATTTAGAAATACACTGATGGAACCTTCAGAGAGGTGGGTGATGGCAAAATGGGGTAATTTCTCCTACAGGCCTCAGGGCAATCTAATGATATTCTTAGCTTTTAGATTAGGGGAAACTAATGATTTGCTATATTAATTGATTCCGAAAGGTTTTTAATCTGTTAGTCACAGATATTAGTTTTGACAAGCGTGTGCAAGGAATGGCTATTAGGAGGCTAAAATTAGCCCACGATAGAAAGATAATTAGGCTCTGGGTTTGCCACATCCCAACCTCTCTAAATTCCTACTATCCTAATCAGTCAATTAGTCTTTGCAGATCCAGCTTCTTTCCAGGAATTCTTATTTGTCAGTTTCTGTTGATATCCACTGAGGCAAGCAGGAAGGTCCTCAAGGAGTCCACTTCCTGGAAAGGCGAGTATGCTCCTCATGCCATCCCCCTCGTCTCCACCTTCAGATTCAACCCCTCCAAGGACTCCCCCACTGACAGCTCATTTCATTAGCCATTGTTGTCGTTTATAGTCTATTTCCTTGGGAGTTTCAAGGGCACTTCTCAGAGTCCTTGTAAAGTGAGGTCACACTAGAGTTCATGGCTGTGGCTTGCCCTTATCTTGAGTAGGATACACTCTGCTTCCCAATGGCAAGATTTCCCCAAGATTCCCTGAGAAAGGAGAACAAGAACAGTATGAGTGAAGTTGAAGTTGTCAAGTGCCTACCAACACAGACATGGGCCACCTCAGTCTCACATAAGCTAGAAGAAACAATTCATTTTCATGGGAAGAGGAGATCCACTTGGAGCCCTAGTCACAGACAACCTCAGAAAACACACAATCTCTAAGGCCATGCATAATAGCAATGACCTCCAAGTACCCCTACCACAGGCTCCTGGAATCAAGAGTCCTGTCTACATAATGACAAAGAAGATGTGTGGGCTTCCTAGGGGCTCAGGTCCTTGGGCACTGCCTTCCCAGATCACCCAATGACCAAGGGTTATGAAGCTTCCTGCCTTCCCATAGGGTCCCGCAGAGTCCAGGTCCTGGCCCACCATCTATTGTTCTTTCTGACCAGCACAGCCCATGGGCACCTCATTTGCTCCATTAGTTTTGACTTTAAAGCCAGAATGCACATCATTATAGGACTCAGTCATCAGCTTCTTGAATAGTTGCTGGAGGGTCAGAAGCATCATTCCAGATTCAAACTCCTTGTGGCCAATTTCTGAGGAGATGCACATAGCAAACTGTTGCCCCCTGCCTGCAATAGTTACCCTCTGTTGTGCAATTAATCTCCTGACAGTCCTGGCTATCATCCCCCAGGCACCCAAGGCCAAAATCACTATGAAAGAGAGAGCAAAACCATGATGGAAGAACCTGTTGAAAGTTTAGATTCAACTTCTTTCATTAAACTGATGCTGCACAACATCTCCTGAGTCAAGTAACTGCTATCCTCATAACTTCAGCTGTGCCAGCCTACAAAATAAATGACTATAGTTGGACTTGTTATTCCTTCATAGAGGGAGGAAATGGCCAGGATCTTTGGACCCTCACCTGAGTATCCAGCCACTCCTTTCAGACAGTTGTAAGTGCTTAGGCCTTAATTGCCCAAAATTTCAAGGACTCAGGGAAGAACTAAGGTGATGGATTTGGAAAGACTTGGGAGAATGGCATCCACCTATGTGTTTATGGAAAGGGGATAGAAAGTGAAGACTTTAGAGCATTAATACTGTCAGGACACTTCTTACAGTAATCCCTCACCTTGCTCTGTAAATAATCTCTGATAATATAGAACTTTGATTTGTCATTCAGACCTTATTGGGGGGAGACATCATTTAGTCCCCTACCTGGAAAAAAGTTCTCACAAGAGATGGTAAATTTATTCATTAATATTATTAGGTCTCATGACAAAAGTTTATGCGAGTTATACAGATCTGAGTAAGTTTTTAATGTATACAAAAGAACTGAAAGATATGTATGTTATTAAAAACTCTAAAGTCAAAGATAAATATCAAAGCTTTGCTTAAATCAATGAAGCTAGTGGTCTGCTCTTTATAACAAGTACAAAGAGTGGTTAAAATGTATGTCTAATAAAAGCTTATTTAAAATTTTGTTGTTGTTGGGTTTGTCCCAAGTTTATATAGATATTATAAGTAGATAAATACCAGATGGGTATAACCAATCTTCTGGATATTCTAAAACCATAGTTGAAGGCCTATACTGATGTGATCAGAATGACTAAAAGAAGGGATATTTTCTGCTTTGCCCTCCAGGGTCAGCTAGAACAAAGAGGAGTGTTGGAGAAGCCTTGAAATATTCTGTAACTGTGGGATATAACCCTCTTTTGAGCTATTCTCCAGAACCTTAGAAGTTTCCTGTATTTTGACTAATTGTGGTTTTCTGTAATGACCTCCATCTGGTGCAGAGAGATGCTTCTTTGATGAGGAGTGTGCTGGCAGCCAAACTTGGTAGTTTAAGAGTCACCCAGGTGGTGCTGGTTTTGAAGGTGTGAAGGGGTTGTAGAGAGAAGCTGAAGCTTGGTACTGTGTGGCAGGGTTGGAATCCATGAAAAAAGTCAAGGAGATACTATTGGTGGAAGTGCAACCCAGTTGCAGCAGAAGATCCCAAAATTTTCGAGATGTCAGGACCATGGAACAACCAACAAAAACATCAGTAGCTGTGAAAATAAGCCAGTTGGAGCCTAGAAGACAAGCTGGGCATGGTTGGAGAGGGCAGACCAAAGAAATGACCCAAACTCCTTGGAGGAGCCCAGATCGTGAGTGAATCCCAGCTATTGGCTTTGAGTTATTTACACTTTAGAAGTTGGTTTTGCTTTGGTTTCATTGTGACTATGCCTTGGTTCTTTCCTCTTAAAGTAAGAAAGTATTTCACTTATGTTTTTGTTTTAGAGGAGCCCACAATTTGAATTTTTGAAAAAATTTTAGACTTTAAAGAGACTTTGGACTTTTAAAGAGATTGAATTTTGTAAATACTGGGGATTTTTAAATTTGTAAAATAGTATATATTGTGGCATTATTAATCTGTGATATTGGAGATAAACAAGAATGGAAGTTGTGGCTTAATGTTGTAATTGGGGGGCGGCTGTGTCTCGCCACACCTGAGTGGAGTGCAGCTGTTTGTTCCCAGCACCTGGCTCCCAGCCACGGCCACTAGTTTATGCCCGAAATGATTACACAGACTATATTCATTTAAACTCTGCCTGGCCCATTATCACTAGCCTCTTCTTGGCTAGCCCTCACATCATAAACTAACCCATTCCTAATAATCTGTGTGTCACCACGAGGTGGTGACTTACCAGAAAAGTCTAACTGCATCCATTTCCGGCGGGAGCGTCATGGCGTCTGGCACACTTCCTTTCTTCCCAGAACTCCGTTCTGTCTACTCTGCCTACCTAAGGGCTGTGTCCTCTCATATAGGCCAGGAAGCCCTTTATTCAACCAATGAGAGTAACCCAAATACAGAACCCTCCTACACCAGCTTAACAGTGATGTGTTTGTGTATTGAGTTGTGCTGGCTAGTTTTATGTCTACTTGGCACAGGCAAGGCTTCTCTGAAAGGAGGGAACCTCAACTGAGAAAACGTGTCCATAAGATCCTACTGTAGGGCATTTTTTAAATTTGTGATTGATGGGAAGGGCCTAGCCCATGGTGGGTGGTGCCTTCTCTGGGCCTGAATTCTCTAAGAAGGCAGGTTAAACAAGCCATAGGGAACAAGCTAGTAAGCAGCACCCCTCCATGGTCTCTGCATCACTTCTGGCCAGAAGGTTTTAAAACAGTGTGCACCAGTTCAGCCACACAAGTTAGAACCATCTTGAGCAGCTGGTACCCAAAAACAGTCTTATAGTAGCACTATTAGCATCATAACATCATAACAAACATATAGAGTCATTGTTTTGGGGCCCCATCTTCTTCCTGGAAACTTCAAAGATTACTGCAGGAAAATTCATTGTTCATTGTGGAAAAATTAGACATTATTTATATAGACATATGTTCAATGAAAGGTACAATGTAGACAGAAATAGGTATAGAAAAAAGTAAAATTTTTCCTAGATTCTTTCTTTTCTCTGTCCCATACCAGTTGGCTCCTGACATGAGACAGAAACTCTGAATATTTCTTTTAACAACATGCTTGGATTTAGAGAAGGACAGAGCCATTGCTCAACTCCAAAGCCAGCTTTGATTTTTAAGTGGGTCATGACTATTATTTTAGTAGGCAGCATATAAGGGCTTTACTTAAATCTTTTTATTTTGAGACAGGGTTTCCCTGTAGCTTTGGAGCCTGGCCTTATAGACCAGGCTGGTCTCGACCTCACAGAGATCCACCTGCCTCTGCCTCCCAAGTACTGGGATTAAAGGCGTGCGCCACCACCGCCTGGCTTTACTTAAATCTTCTGATTTGTAACCTGACTTTTCTGACTTATTTGCATCAGTATAGAATGTATGGGCTCCAGTTATTGGTGTGCCCCATACAATGCAGGGAAGGATCAAATATTTCTCTTTATAAGGTTAATTCTATCACCTTTGAGATAATTGCTATTAATCTCTCCTAAAAAATAGCACAAGTTTTTGGCCGTGGTTCATTATCTTCTGATAATTTTTTAAATTTCATCAGTAGTAAAAGGCACTATAATCTCTGCCGGGTCCATTCCTGCTAGTTGATGAAGTCTCAATTTTCCTTTTATGATCAATTCGGAGATTTTTTTTCCATATAAGTTTTTAATTTTTTACTTGGTTTATGTGGTAAAAAGATCCATTCTAAGATAATATCTTCCCTTTGCATTAAAATTGCTGTAGGGGAAATTCTGGAAGGCAATATGACTAGAATGCAACTAAGATTTGGATTCATACATATGTGCCTCCTGTAATTTTTCTTCAATGAAAATCAATTCCTTTTAGGCCTCAGCTGTTAATTCCCTGGAACTATTTAAGTCATTGTCATCATCTAAGGTTTTGTTTAAATGAACTATTAGATCAGGTGTTATTCCTAACAGCTGGGCTTAGACTGGAAATGTCTCCTAACAATCTTTGAAAGTCAATACAACTATGCAATCGGTCTCTCCTAATTTGTGCCTTTGTGTCCTAATTTTCTGTAAACCTATTTTATAATCTTGGTAATTGACAGAATCTCCTTTCTGTATTTTTTCAGGAGCAATTTATAATCCCTATTTGGCAAAAACTTTCTTTACTTCATCAAACATTCTTTCTAAAGTATCTACATTTGTCTCAGATAGCAAAATATCATCCATGTAATGGTAGATTATAGATTTAGGAAATTGCTTATGTATTGTTTCCAATGGCTTCCTTACAAAGTATTGGCAAAAGGTGGGGCTATTGAGCATCCTTGTGGGAGGATAGTCCACTGGTATCTCCTAGTATGCTGAGAATTATTATGAATAGGCACTGTGAAGGCAAATTTTTCTCTGTCCTTTTCTTGTAAAGATATAGTGAAGAAGTAATCTTTTAAATCAATAACTATAAGAGATCATCCTTTTGGTAATAGAGAAGGCAGAAGAATTCCAGATTGTAAAGGCCCATAGGTTGAATAACCTTGTTGAAAGCTCTTAGATCTGTCAACATTCTCCATTTATCAGATATTTTAACAATAAATACAAGAGAATTCCAAGGGCTGGTTGATTATTCAATATGGTGAGCATGTAGTTGCTCCTATACCAGCTGTTCTAAAGCCTGCAATTTGTCTTCTACCAAAGGCCATTGTTTAACCCATATTTATTTCTCAATTAACCATTTTAAAGGTAGGGCCTTTGGGACTTCTAAAGGTTTGCTAGTTGCTTTGTGTTCTTATACAGCCATAATGGCTGGTGAGCTTTGTGTATAGTACCTTAAAATATCCTTCCCAGAAATATGAGTTTCTGGGACTGCAGGAATGTTAATTCCTGGGTATTCCATTGCTGCAGCAAGTCACAACCCTATAAATTCACTGCAATATTAGTCACATACGGCCTCAGCCTTCCTCTCTGTCCTTCTGGCTCTATGTATTCAATGCATCTCGTGTTTTTTTTTTTCACTTGAGATAGGGTTCAAATTCTTAGGAATTGAACATCTGCCTCTTGAAGAGGCCAATCTGGATGCCAGGATTCTGGAGAAATGATACTTATATCTGCACCAATGTCTATCAATCCCAAAATTACAATGCCATTTATACACAGTCTTTGCTTTGGTCTTTGATCATTTATGGAAGTCTACCAGAATGTACATTTCCTATTGGAATTTTTGATTCATCCTTCATGTTTATTTCATTATGCAAAACAGTATGATTTTTCACAGAAGGTTCTGGATTTTTTAATTTTTCTGGTAAGATGTCTTACCATCTGGGAATGACTGGACCACTTTTGACTTGAGGCCCTGTGAGAGATCCCCCAAGAATATTCCCAGTGTTATATGGTTGCTTGTACGTCTTTGTTGATCTGCATTTATTGGTCCAATGTTGGCCTTTGCCACGCCTTCTACATAATCGAGAAGGTTGATACCTTTTATTTTTGACATTCCCAGAGGAGACATTATTTCTAGGAATTTCTTGTCTACAATCCTTTCTCAAATGTCCTATTCTACCACAATTAAAACATTTGGCATTTTGATGTCTCCTCATACCTTTGGAAATTGCTTCTCCTACCCAAGATTCAGTATTGTAGTCAAA
>JAQHUG010000094.1:185948-207291 GCA_028555095.1 Dicrostonyx torquatus
TAATCCCTTGCCTCTTTGGATGTGAGTCAAAGGACTGTGTGCTCATGTGTTTTTTTTTTTTTTTTTATAGATGACTAAAACAATTACCTGCCATTAGAAGGATATAAGAGAAGAGGACATGTGTATTAAATTGTAATATTATTTCACTCCTGCCTCCTGAATATGGACATAGACAGGATATAGCAAGAGATAGAATGGTACCAGGGAACTAAATAGCCAGAAACTAGACAGCTTAGCAGCTGTCCATTGCTGGCTGGACAGTGTAAGCAAAGGTACAATGTTACCACCAAACTAGTGTTACAAACCATAGGGCAAAACAGTGCAGAGATTCCTTCCTTTTGTATTCTTGTTGAGGCCATCTCAGATTTAACTAGAATTTGATCTTGATGGAGAATTCCATGGGAGATTACCCAGCTCTATTCTAGGAACCTAAAGTCAAGATGTTCAAACTAACTGATCTTAGTTTCTGTTAAACTGCCTGCTTGTGCAAACCTTCCTCTCTAGCTGCTGGGCAAGATACTAAGATATAGTTTCTGCTTTGAAAAAGCCCTTTGGTCTAAATGCTTGGGGTTACCTTTGGGTCCCCAAATATCCGAGTGTAATCCCAGCTGTAATTAAAATTAAATTTTTAATTGGGTTTAAATTGTCTGAGCGGTCATCTCTGTAGGTATTCTGTAACACTAGACCACTCTGAGTACAAGGAAAAGTTGATTGAGGGAACTAGCTGCTAGGCTGCCTCAGGAAGTAGAGGACAGTAGCCTTGCCAGTTTTATTGGGAAGGTGGTAATGATGGTTGAGGAGGGTGGAAGGCAGAACAACGTAGGGATAAGCAAGGGAATGTTGATCTGTTGCCAGCTGTTTGAGTTAATCAGGAACTAGAAGCCCTTACTGGAGGTAGTTAACCACTGGGGGCAGATAAAGGGGGTAGTGACTTTTCTGGAAAACAGAAACTGCCTTAGGAGATCTCTGAGTTATGCTGAGTATAGCTTTCTACTTACCCAATAACAGTCCTTCTGTTTACTTAGTCAGACTCCTGCCTAGGTTTAGGCCTAGGCTGTGATCTTAGGACACTGTAAGCAGCATTGCCAGTTTGGAGGCCTCCTTTGGATCTTACGGTCAGTCAGTCATGACAAGGACAGCCCAGAACAAGGCTAGAGATAAATACACACTTAAAAGGGCAGGCAGGCAAAGATGTGTTGAAAAGATGCAGGCAGACAAATTGGTATAGAATGCAAGAAACAGGAAATAAAAGAAAAACAGACACAGAAAGAGACAGTTTGTGACTGTAACAAAAGTAGCAGGAGTAACAGGCAATGAGTAAATGGTTATACACAGTAAGAATAAAAGAAAGATATGGAGACTTGGAAAGACAGGAAGAAAGCAAGAAAGACAAAGTAGAGATAAGTAGAAATAACAGAATATTAGGAACATAAGTGATACCATTTTGTATAACTGGAAAACTATTTTGTGTGATTTAGAATAATGTAATGTTTGACAATATGTTAAGGAGTCAGCAACAAGGCACCTCTGCTATGAGCCAGCCATAAGGCAGCTCAAATCCAAGCTTAAGGTAGGCTCTGATATGCTAATGAACCAACCCCAAGGTCCTGATAGTATGTTAATGAGTCAGCCCTATACTGTGGACAATACACAAAGCTAGAACTTTGGAGAGGATACCAGAATGGCACTGCTATGCTCCTGAGATATAGCACCTCAAGCCTCTGCACTGATTCCCACCAGCGAGGGGACTTTGAAACCAGCCACTTGGTGACTCTGGCTTCAGCCTTCCTTCAATTCCCAGCACCATTGCTGAGTTCACAAATGTAACAGTTTTGATAAAAGGCTGTGGTTCCCCAAGGGGCGCATCTGCCCACAAGGGACAACCTCGTCCCACCACACTAGGCCTCTCTAGGTCCCAGATCTTAAGCAGCTTCTAAACTGGGGCTGCTTAAGAAAGGAGCAGACTGGGGCTGGAGAGATGGCTCAGCGGTTAAGAGCACTAGCTGCTCTTCCAGAGGTCCTGAGTTCAATTCCCAGCAACCACATGGTGGCTCACAACCATCTGTAATGAGATCTGGCGCCCTCCTCTGGCGTGCGGTGGGCATGTGGGCATACATGGAGGAAGAATGTTGTATACATAATAAATAAAAAAAAAGAAAGGAGCAGACTGAGGACAAGAAGATGTAATGGCCTGTGCTACTTCTCGCGTGCATCGAGTATGATGCCGAAGAGAGTGTGCATTAAGGTAAAATTTATCATGTATTTCTTGGGTATGGTCGGAAGTAAAGCAAACATGTGTATGTTTATCAGCTAAATGGCCCAAGCAGCCAGGTATATGTTGGCCATATACACACTATTAGTATACAAATTTACAGGTTCCCCAGGGAAAAGCTGGAGTGCAAGGAGGCAGGCTGTTACCTCCACATCTTGGGCTGATACATCCCCCACAGGATGCTTCCATACTTTTCCTCCAGAAACCACTACTGCATTACCTTTAGGTAATGTAAAGACAGCATGTGCTGAGGGTATGGGAGATCCTCTAATCACTCAGGGGAATATAACAGGATGATTTTTTAATAGGACCATTAATGGATGCTGAGGATAATGAGAACCAAAACTTCCGGAAAAGGAGGTGAGAAAAAGGGTCCACTCATCATGTTACTGCTGTAAATGTGCTAGCTGGCCTTTAGTGTAAGGTGTTATAATCTTTTCAGGGTACTTCCCAAACCTCTGGGCTGCAACCTTCTTAGCTTTCCAAAGTAATTGTAATATAGCTTCATAGTATGGGGTGGCTACCCTCACTGGAGAGGCAGGCATGTGTACCCACAAAGTAGGTCCATCCTGCCAAAAGACTCCTGTTGGGGCAAAATTGGAAGTAAGGACTACAAAATTTAATGATTGATCATAATTATCTGCAGGAGATGGACGTTTTCAATGTTGTCCAGAAGAAGCCTTAAGGTCTGCCTGGCCACAGGCGTCAATATTCGGGGAGAGGTTGGGTTGGGATCTCCCAAGAGCATATCATACAATGGTCTTAAGTCACCTGTTTTGATTGCTAGGAAGGGGTGTATCTACTGTATGTCTCCCAGTAACTGCTGCCAATCATGTAAGTTTTTAAGATGAGAGGTGTCAATAGTTAATTTTTTTGGTTTTATTCCATCCATGGCCAATCGGTACCCAAGGTAAAAATATGGGGCTTGCATTTGGACCTTCTCAGGAGCTATGATCAGCCCTGCCTTCTCTAAATCCTGTTGGATTTGAGTATAAGCCTTGAGCAGTTGGTCTTTATCAGGCCCTGCTATTAATAAATCATCCTTATAATGAACAATATATAATTGGGGAAACTGACAGCGGACAGGCTCCAAGACAGCAGCAACATAAGCTTGACATTTGGAGGACTATTTGCCATGCCCTATGGGAGTATGAATCAATGGAATCACAAAGCTGGTTCTTTACAATTAACTGAAGGGAGGCTAAAAGCAAAACAAGGGCAATCCTGTTTGGCTAGAGGAATAGTATAAAAGCAATCCTTTAAATCCACTAAAATTATATGCCAGCCCGGGATATGGCTGAAGAGAAGGGCAATCCCTGCTGAAGAGGACCCATAGGCTGCATCACCTCATTGACAGCCCGGAGGTACTGTAATAGTCTTCATTTTCTTGATTTCTTTCTTATGACAATAATGAGTGTATTCCAAGGGGAAGTGGAGGGGACAATATGTCCAGCCTGCAGCTGATCTTGGACCAAGGCATGAGCAGCCTGTAATTTCTCTTGAGTCAAGGGCCACTGCTCCACCCTAACTGGATCGTCAGATTTCCAAGTTATAGGAATTGGGGCAGGCTTGGGAGCAGTGACCCTAACTAAAAATGGACTAGACCTCTGCGGTCTCCCAGCAGTCTGGTAATTTGTTTATCTTGTGTTACTGGCTGCAACCAGCCCTGCAGAGTTTTTCCCAACCCCTGCCCTGGTCTCCATCCCAGTAGCTGCATAATTTGGGCCGCTGGTGGTGGTGGTGTGAGCTGAGTGGTCAAGACAGCTCCCATCTCACTCAGGACATCTCTTCCCCAGAGATTAACAGGGAGTCCTGGGAGGACATATGGCTGAAAGTAACCCTCATGGCTTTCATTATCCTGCCATTTTAATATTTTTGTACTCTTCTTGTGACTTGACTGACCTATTCCTTGTAGGGTGGCAGTACTACTTTCTAATGGCCACTTCTTAGGCCAGAATTGTAAGGACAGGACAGAGACATGAGCTCCAGGGTCTAAAATCTCATTAAATGACTTCCCATCAATAATTAATCCTTATTGTGTCCTTTCTTTCATATGAGCTACCCAAAAGGCTGGAGTGCCAGATGACCCAAAACTGTTAGCACCCCGAATGGACCTGGCCGCGGGATTGGAGATGTTACCTAGGGATACCAAGACCAATTGGGCAATAAAATCTCCCTGAGGAATTACTGTAACTCCTTGTGTAACCGATGTCATAATTTTTATTTCTCTTTGATAATCTGCATCAACAACCCCAGGATGAATTTGAATGTTCCTCAAGATGGAACTGCTTCTTCCTAAAATAAGCCCCAAGGTCCCTCTAGGGAGTAGCCCCAAAACATTAGTGGGTAAATCTTGAACCCCCATTTGGGCTGTCAAGACTGCTTGGGCAGAGGTACTGAGGTCCAGCCCTGCACTTCCTTGGGTGGCATGTGCAAGGTCTGCAACGCAAAAGGATTGCCCTGTGGAACAAACTGGATACGGTCACTGCTGGGGTGGGACCCCCTGACTCCTGGTGTCATTGCTCCATACACTGAGGTTCTGGGGCCCTGGAGCGAGGCCCTACACCAGTTTCCCTGCTGTTGGCCTTGGATGGGCAGAGGCCTTCCATCTAAATCTGTCTTAGATCTGCAATCATTTGTCTAATGTGCCCCCCTTTTACATCGTGGGCACTTTCCTAGTCTGGCAGTAGCTCCCTGAAAGAGCTGTGGACATTCCTTTTTAAAATGTCCAGGGTCACCACAGTTAAAGTAGGCTTTACCCCTAGTTGTCCATGGTCCTTGCCCAGGCCTGATGGCAGCGGCAATCACCTGATGCTGAATGAAGTGCCCATCAATATCCTGGCAGATCCAGATGTATTCATTTAAGCTTTTTGCTTTATGTGGCTGCAAGGCTTCCTTACAGTACTTATTTGCATTCTCAAATGCCAGCTGCTTAACTATGGGCATAGCTGTGGTCACATCACCAAACAATCTCCCTGCTAACTGCAACAGCCTAGCCACATAGTTCTGAAATGGTTCTGAAGGCCCTTGTAAAACATTTGACAGCTGAGCCCCTGTGGCCTTATTTGGCAGGGTTTGCCAAGCTTTGGTAGCCGCAGCCGCCATTTGGAGACATACAGAAGGATCGAGCACAATTTGATTGGCTAAGTCAGCATAAGCTCCTGCTCCAGTTAGCATGTCTAGATTGCGCTGTGCCTGTCCGGCTTAAGCATTTAACCTAGCCGTTTGTAAACAATTTTTTTGATATTCTCCCCTCCACAATAAGTAATTTCCTCCCAATAGTATGGCATGGCATAGCTGCTGCCAATCACTGGGCATAAGATTCAACACCGCAAAAGATTCTACTATGGCAAGAGTAAAAGGGGCCTGAGCACCATATGCCACTATGGCCTCTTTTAATTGCTTCATCTCCTTAAAGCTTAAGGCCACATGTTGTCTCAGCATCTGCCCTGGATTGTTCAGATCAGGTACCTCTATGACAGGAGTAACTGTGTGCTGAGGCTGAAAGCAGACACCTCCTCATCTTCCTGAGTCGTCTTCAGCCTGCCACTCATCTGTCAGTCCCCAACAGGGCTCCCCCTTTTACAATCCTCATTATAAGCAGGTGGGGCTGACAGAACACATAAGGAATCCTTCACCTTACAGCGCTTCAGCCTTTTCTGAAGTACCTTAATTTCCTGCGTTAGCTGTTCTTCCTCAGCAGATAAACTATCCTCTGTACTAGAGCTTAGGCTGTCTTCCCCATTTTCTATCTCAGAGGTTATCGCGATTTGGTATCACGCCTGAAAGTGTGCAGACCTCAGCGTTAGCCTTGGTCTTGCACCAGATTCCAAAGTTTCCCCTGGTACCCCTGACAATTCCTTGCCGTCCCTATGTGACTATTCTGCCAATCCTATGAACCGGCAAGTCTCCTCCTCCTGTATTTCTTCAAGTATTTCCCAAGCAGTGGTGACCTCTGGTCTCACTTTCACTTTATCACTAAGCAGGGCATCGCAGACCAGGCGCCATAGTGAAAACGTAGCTATAGGCACACTATCAGCACCCTCCTTCTGTAGCCGTTTCTGCAAATCTCTTTTCACCTGATTCCAATTGGAGATGTTAAAACCTGCACCTGTCAAAAACCATGGGCTTGCTGCAGCTATATTCTTAAGAAATTCCTCTATAGTTCTCTGTTTCACCACGGTTCCTTGCTGCTCTAACAACTTCGATATCTCATATATCAGTTCTCTCTTACTGCTCGTGGATCCTATCTTTTCTCCAATCCATCCTTACTGGCCTAGGATGACCCCTTCCACTACCCCTTCTTTCTCAGATCTCGGTGGGAACCTCCACTTTGCCACGCCAGCACGAAAACTGTATTTCTTCTGAGCAAGGGACGTTGGGATTAACACACAGCACACACTTCAGGTTCTGCAGACAAGCCTCTATTCTACTTTCTCACACAGTATATTTAGCCCTCCTCAGGGGAGGCCGAGCCAGGAAAAGCAGGAAGCTCTCGCTGCAACTTACTTACATGGCTTAAGGGCAAACATCCTTAGAAAACATTCCTGAAAACAACAGACTGTTCCTGTTTTTGTTCCTGTTTTCAACCAATCACAAGAGTGCAAAACAGATCAAGTGGAGGTGTGAAGGCCTGTCCTCAAGGGACCCAACAGTTTTTTAATAATTAGGCATTTAAATGCCATATTCCCCAGATCTCCGAGCAGTTGAAGGTTGTTTACTGGGTATAGATAACTTATAGAATCTGCCTGAAGAGGTGGGTCCAAGCTTGACTGCACTGGCTTTCAACTTAACAAGTAAGATTTATACTTGTAAAAGACAGAAAAAAGAAAAAACTGCTTGCAATATAAGGTTAATGGCAGAACTGACAATATTAGAGAACAGTTTAATATATTTTAAAACAGGGTTGGATTAAATATAAAATATTTAAAGAGACTTAAAAGTACATACCAATTTAAAACATGAGAATTTTATTTTAGTCTGGAATGAGATATAATGGGCAGACAATAATAACATTTAACAGTAAAGATATGTTCATTTAAATCACATTTATGCACACACACACACAAAAAAAACAAAAACAAATCAGGAATTTGGCAAAGTGGACACTCTTGGTAGGTCCTACCAAAGGCATGCCACTATACAAAAATACAAATGTAACAGAGTCAGCACTGAGGGACCAGGCAGGGAATACCTCAGTAAAGATGGCGGGACTTGGTCACCTGATCTGGCCCTTAGTTAAGATGGTGGTGAAGTCACCTGACCTCAGTTCAGATGGTAGTAAGGTCTCCTGACCTCAGTCAAAATGGCAGTAGTCACACGTTATATGGAGAAACCACATATTTTGACCTGCAGGAGTTTTAACTATAATAACAAGAGAAACATAGAGGCTGTGTAGAACATACATTTAAATCAGAATTACATCCATGTGGCCACACCATTCACACATTCTTTCATTCATGAAGTAGAGGAAAAATTACTCAGCACCATGAGCCACCCTGTTTGCTGAGCCACTGTGCCATAAGCCACAGATGGGAGCAAGGCCTGGAATTGGAAACAGCTGCCTTATAAATCCGCCTAATCTTGTCAGTTTCCATGTGACCAACAGTAGCAGTGGCAGGGATAGAACAGAAGGAATGGAAGCAAGAGGAAAAAAGCATTTTCAGACTAATAAATCTAGTGCTAGTGTGGGAAGACTACCCTGGGTGGTGAAGAGGCTGCCCAGTGAAAGGAAAAGCAGAACTGGAAGGACACTGCCAGAGATTTACAGGCCGGTGGCTGATAGTTTGAGGGTTTATTCTCCATAGCTGAAAATGCAAAACCCTGTGAAAACAGAACACCACAAGGTCTGTAAAAGAACGTCTTCTGTCTACAGGAGGGGTGTTAATGAAGCTGACTGACCCCACTCCAGGCGACTCAGAAGCCAGAGAGGCTAGAGGCCACTCTGAGTGGTCTGTCACAACCGGAACCACTTAGGAGCAGTCCAAAGGAAAAAAACAGCAGGGAATTTCTGGGAACTCACATTCGGAGAAACGGTTATGCTGACTGGAAAGGGAAAACTCATCACCAAAGCTGCTAGTGTGCGTAGAGGTCGACATTCAGGCAGATAGAACACAGGGCTGTTGTGAAGAAACCAGGTTTCCAAACCCAAGGTTCCACGTGTCCTAAGCTGGCTCACCGATAGGAACGTGGAAAGAGCCTGGCTAAGTTGGTCACACTCCAGGATGTGAACAGCACCCAGCTTTCTCAGGTCACTGAGCCCCCAAGACGATGCCCACAAATAAGCAGGAAGCAGTCTTGAGATTTCAAGCTCTGCCCACTCCCCCTTCCACCAGTCTGCACACTCTCTGCTCTTGTCTTTCTTGAGAAGAGGTGGCCACTGTCCTGGCTATTCTCCACTCCTCTCTCCCCTTTCCTTTCCTTCCACTTTACTGAATAAACTATATTCAAACTCACTCTGCATGGTGTGCCTATCTGTTTCTGTCTCTTACCCACTGCGGCTCCTTGTGGGACAGGCTGCCCCGCAGAAGTCTCCCACCGCTGCTGCCCCAAACTACCCCCAGTGGCCCACTGCTACCTCTCAGGGAACTGTGTTGCTTTACTATTACAACAAATGCCCACTGTCTGTGCTAGTGACTGGCTGCCACTCTCAAGGACCTTATGGGACTTTCATCTGTGCCTTCCTTTGGCCTGCTACAGCTGAAGGACCTCCCTTTGGATACTGGTTGAGCTTGTTTCTTAGTGTTCTCAGCAGAGAAGATTCTGCAGGTGAAACCTGCAGTATTTTCTGCCTGACTTGCTGTTTCTACCTGTTCACTAGGTGAGATGCCTGTTTACATAACATTGCAGTACCCTTTATAATAGGGTGGTATTAGAAAGAATGTTTGTGTGAATAAATTGAATGTACTCTTTTGCCTCCTCCCTTCCCCTTATTACTTTCATAACACCCTTCCCTTACCATATGGCCCAGCTACAATACTCCTGAAAATATATCCAAAGAATTCTACCACCACAGAGATACTTGCACACCTATGTTTATTGCTGCTTTTTTCCCCCACACAATGAGTAAATGAAATCAACCAATCAATGTCTATCAATAGATAAACAGATAAGGCACAATGAATTTTTATTTTCCTATTAAGTGAAATAAAATTATATAATTTTCAGTAAAACTGACAAAACTAAACATGAACACATTAACACAAGTCACATAAAGTCTCATAAAGATAAACATCATTCTCATATGGGGATCATAGCTTCTAACTGTTGTATATTTGTCTCAGTGTAGGAGTAAGTGAGAATAGAGGCCTGGAAACTAGAAAGGGGCTTACAGTTTCATTTGAAATATGAAGTGAGGCTTGTTGTTTGTAGCTAAAGCTAGGTATATAGAACATAAGGAAATATCTATCAGGAGAATCAAAAGGTGCCTCATGGATACCCTCATTTAGCTATTTCATATTACCAACACTAAATTATTATTGGAACACTAGTATATAATTTTACTACTACAAAGTCTTTCAAATATTTTTTTTTTAATTTTTGAATTTATTATCTATCTATCTATTTATTTATTTAATTTACTTTTGGTTATCAAGACAGGGTAGCTTTGAAGCCTGTCCAGGAACTTGCTCTGTAGGCCAAGCTGGCCTCAAACTCAGAGATCCACCTGTCTCTGCCTCCCCAGTGCTGGGATTAAAGGTGTACACACCAACACCCAGTTAACCTTCTTAATGAGAAAATAAAATTAATATAGAAATTTCTTCCCAAGGACTAAAGATTTTAATATAATTGGGAGGAGAACTATAAATCCATAAGGAAAATTCTTTTTCACCTAAGTAAACCTTTAAAAATGTTGGTTGTTTTTATTTTTTCAGCTTGTGTTACTTTTTACACTCTGCGAACATACTTATTTGAATGGATTCTTAAACTGAGCTCAATTATTTTACATTACTTAGCCACAAAACATCAATAAATGAGAAGTAGAATATCTGAGAATAAAGTGGTAACAGTTTTCAAATTACCAGTAAGATTGTTCCTAGCAGCTCTCTCCATTTCAGACAATAAGACTTTCTATGTGCTCTTTAGATTACTAAACAGACCTTTAACCTACTTCAGAACACAGAGCACTTCTCCTTATTATTATTATTAGCCTTCCTGTTTCAAATATTATGTTACTATTCTTGTTCTTTGAAATGAACATATTTGGGGGCTGGAAAGATGGCTTAGGGAATTAAAAGCACTGACTGCTCCTCCAGAAGACCCGAGCTCAATTCCCAGCACCCACAAGGCAGGTCCAGTTAAAGGGACCCTGAAACCCATGGCAAAAACAGAAATGCACATAAAAATAAGATGAAATATAGTGTTATCTCTCTCTGCTTCCTGTTTAAAAATAAGCAAAAATATAAACTCACTTTTTAAAAAATGAGCATACTTTTCAAATACAGTATTTTTTTTCAGGGCTTGGTATTGTATTCAGATCCACACATTCACTATCAAACCACCCTATATCTTGTTATACCCTGTAATCCAAATAAAACTCCAACAGCAAACATTTCTGAAACTCAATGGTATGTGTATACTTGTAAATATTTAGTCTTTAGTAGATGAACATAACTATGTAATGAAACTGCTCCCAAGCACTACAGCGCAAATAGTGCTATAGATTTTGTAATGTCTTCTTGGGAAAATGCAAGTAAAGCCTAGTTAATATTACCACATTCTTAGTTTTGAGTACAACAAACATAAAAATAACATTTCCTTTTCTCACACAGAAAATAATGACAATTAAGTGCTATACTCAAGAGGAATGGAGGAAGGAGGAATGGAGGAAGAAAAGAATTAAACTGTGAGTAGGATAGTCAGTTCTAAATATAACTGAAGGAGAAATGAAAATATTCCTTTCAACATTAATTAACCAAACTACAAGAAATGCATTTTTAAAATGTTTCATCAAGAAATAGCTCAGGTAGGCTCACTCCTAGTTTTCTTCTATCATCTTCCCAGCATTCTCAGAAATTATGTAGATATTGATAGATGGTACTCCAGGATAAGCTGCCGCAGTAACTGTACTCCTACGTTTTGGTAGTCTGGAGGAGCTTTTCATAATTCTGAGATATTCTCAAATTTTTCTGGGCCTTCTTCAACAGAAACGCAAAGTGAATCATCAGTGATGGTCAAGTCTGGTTAGTGTCATAAAGGCAGATGGAATCGTCAGGAGGTTGCCAACCCTTGAGCTCACAGGGTAGCTTCTCATTTTCTTGGACTTCTGCTTGATTCCCCACTCTGGCTAGGGCCACTCTCTTCAGGAATGTACAGGAAGTTACATGCCACAAACATGGGGAAAGTTAACTCTTGGCCTGCTAGATTGACCACTTCTAATTCTTGATGCTTTCTCAGGCAAAGAACATGATAGCCAGTGTCCCTCCTTAAAACAGCTTTTCCAGTCCCATCCAATGAGATCACACGCAGACGGAAGGCAACTCTTCTCTGCCAGAGTAAGCTGACACTAAGGCCACAGGATTTGTTCAGGGCACTGCGCTGTAATACAATGCGCCTGTTGGTGTAGCAAACTACCAAGTCCCAGCCAAAGTTGAAGCCAGACCAGGTCCAGCTGCATTGCTCATCCGCGTGAAGTTGGCCTCCACACCACATGCTGTTTCCACAGATTTCAGACATGTAGACCTCTGCTGGCCCAAGTGTTCTGGACTGCTCTGCCCGAATAAGTGTTAGCCATTGCTCTTTGTATACTGGGGTCAACCATGTTGCAGGGATCAGTGCATCTTGTTTAATAATACGTGCTGAAGGCAGATCAGAGATGATGTAAGGGAGCCTTAGTTGCTGGAACACTGGGGCAAAGGCTCTCCCCTGATCAGATTCCAGAAAAGGGGTACCATCTGAACTGTTTTTGTACTCTTCAAAGTACAAGTCGGCTGCAGCCAACAGTGCTCCTTGGGATCCTGACCATGTGGGTTCCAGGTACAGGAACATCCACTTTTTCAGTGTAGTGTATACATCTATCTCCACACCAATCACCAAGAGATCTGAAGAAGCAGTGAGCTCTTTCATGAGATCCAGACCGATATCTCGCAATAGTTCACCACGTTGCTGGATCATCAGGTTGTCTAAGAACCACTGGTGGCAAATGTATCTGATGCTCACAAGTCCGTAATTCTCAGCATTGTAGTAAAAGCTACACACAGTCTCAACATTGACTGAGACCTTCATTATCTCCTCACACTGCCGAATTAACTCATCCAATTGCAGCATACTGGCTGTAGCCAAGATGGCAATGGCTCGGTGGGGAGAAATTGCTATGCTATTAGTGTATAAGTAGCCCAAAGTCTCACGGAAAGACTGACGATCAATATTCCTGTCAGGCATCTGCATCTCTATTGTATTCATGTTTGTCTCTAGCCAGGCGCCACTGAACATGCTAGCAAAGTACCCCGACCGGCATAGGTAGACCCTGTGCAAGCACCACTCCTCCCCAAAGGCACGGATCTTTACGTCACTATTCTCATCCCTCAGGAAAAGTGACTCATAAATGGCTCTGGACTTGGCCCTGGCCACTTTTTTCCGGGGGACTTTTGCCGGGTGTCCTTCTAGGCTGGCCTTCCGCTTGCGGCCTACCTGACTAGTGCCAACTCCTGAAGCTTCACCCGCTTCACCTCCCTGCTCTTCCTGGGCAGCGGCTGCTTGAGCTTCAGCAGCCTCTCCATCTCTAGCAGCCTGAGGTTCTTCTGCGGGACGATTTCCTCTGAACCAAAACAGGCTCTTTATAATACCCATGGCTTCGTGTGAAGGGTGAAATGTTCCCCCATCAGACCTAGAGGCCGAAAAAACGATGCCTCAGGCCAGAAAGTGGCTGAACATTTGGCTAAACAGCATGCGGCTGAACAGCATCAACGTCAGCATCAACGTCAAAATGGCCGCCAAGATGAGCCACTCAGCAATATAATCAAGTCAATTGGAGACTTGCGCCCCCTACCTTGGAGGACCACACATTGCACTTCCCTCCAAAACTTTCTGTTCTCTGGCCAGTCTAACAGACAGATGGCGTGATGCGTACCTTTTCACGCAGACCTCTCGGTTTATGTTCAGTAAACTCGAGTAGAGTTCCTCATCTAAAAGTTTGGATGATGATTACTTTATCAGGAATTACATCTTGCTCCCATCTTTGTCCTCCAAACAACTCCACATACCTTAGTAAGTTCTACAAATGCATCGCCAGCACAGATAGTGAAGCTATTTTCTATATCCTGTGGTGTTTTAAAACTAATTTATTAAAATAATGTTTCCAGCTATATAGCATTTTAAAATCGTCTCAGTGTGAATCAAAGCCATCTATTTGCCCATCATGCAAATATTTTCTCCAGAAACCTAAGCAGTAAATATTAGACATAATCTTAAAGTATTAGGAAGATCAACTAGTCAAAATTTAAATCTATTGGGTATAATTAAGGTCTGGACTTTACAAGTTAGCAATCTAGTGAGGGGCTATGTTTCAAAAGCAAACTTCTTCTGTGGTGTTTTCTAACCGTTTCACGGCTTAGATAATGTGGAGATACAGCCTAGACAGAGGGAGCTTTGTCTCTCCTTGATACACTGAATATAGATAGCATTTTCCCCTAGTAGACAGATGTACTGAATTTAACCTAAAGGATGACAGGGATTATTAAATTAGTACGTAAATAGTCCTTGAGAGTGAATTTTTCTACAGTGCAGGTGAAAACACCCAGGTTAGAATCCAAAAAGAATTACTTGACTACATATTTTGGCAAAATTCAATTGTCAAACTTGGTGTAAGGCCAAAAGCAGGGTAACAAGGTGAAACACATAGGATACATACAATCAGTAACTAGTACATTTTGAATATTTGAAAGCGTCCTTCCTTGTTTGAGACATATGTATCACATAACTATTACAAATTGCATTGGTGATACTGGCCTGGCAAATTTTTAAATAATAAGTGAATAAAAGACTGGGAATGTAGCTCAATAGAAGAACATTTGCTTAGTATGTACAAGGTCTTGGGTTTGATTGTCATAACCAATTAAGAATAAAAAATAAATATAGAAATAGAATAAAATAATTGAAATATGAAATTAGTTGTTTAGATTTTAATCATTCTTATATAAACCAGGATCATTTGGGAAGAGTGACCATCATTTGAAAAAATGCCTCCATTTGATGGGCCTATAGCTAAGTCTGTGGGCATTTTCTTTATTAATGGTTGATGTCAGAGGTACTAGCCCACTCTGGGCAATGCTACCCTTGGGCAGGTGGTCCTGGAAAGTATAAGAAAGGTAATGAATGAGCTAAATGTGAGCCTGGTGAGTAAGCCAGTAGGCAAGGGGTCTTCAAGGATTTCTACTTCATTTCTTACTTTCAGGTTTCTGCCTTGAGTTCCTGTCCTGACTCCTTTAGTAACGGAGTATGGCCTGAGAATTGTAAGGTAAAAAACCCTTTCCTACTCCAACTTGATTTTGGTCATTTGTGGTAGCTTGAATGTAATTGGCCCCTATAATCTCATAGGGAGTGGCACTATTAGGAGGTGTGACTATGTTAGAGTGGGCCTGGCTTTGTTGGAGGAACTGTATCACTGTGGGGGCAGGCTTTGAGGTTTCTTATGCTCAGGATCCCTCCCAGTGTCACAGTCTACTTCCCCTCCCCTTCAGGATATAGGACACTCAGCTACTTTTCCAACACTGTGTCTGCCTGTGTGTTGCCATGCTGCCCACTATGATGATAATGGACTGAACCTCTGAATTGTAAGCAAGCCACGTCAATTAAATGTTTTCTTATATAAGAATTGCTATAGTCATGGTGTCTCTTCACAATAATAGAAAGTCATTTTTTAATTAGTGTAACAGAAAAGCAAATTAGGACAGAAATTGATACCAGGGATGGGATGTAGTTGTTACACACCTGACCATGATGTTTTAAAGAATTGTGGCAATTTGGAATGAAAAAAAACCAAGAGTGCTTAAGCCTAATGGACTATTCTGTCAAAACCTGGAAGAAAAAAATGAAGAGAATAGTGCAGATAATAGAGTTCCAGCTTATGAAGTTTCAGAGGAAGACTTGTAGTTCCTCATGGACTCAACCTAGCCAATTCCTGTTATTGTATGAAGAAGCTGTGATTCCTGGTCAGTTGTGGATGAAGTATCTGCTGTGATTAACAAGAGAACAGCATCTCTGAAGTGAAAATCTTTGCATTACTGGGGCAGTTGATGCTATGGTTACCCAGGACTGAAGAATTAGGTGTGATTAAGAAGAAACCAGCATAACTGAGGTATAATATACTAGGGAGTATTTCCAGCTCTAGTGTCTCAAGTTAGCAGCCAAACTAGGTAATGTGTAAGAGCCTCCCTAGAGATATCGGTTTTGGTATCATGAGAAGAACTACAAGACTAAAGGAGTCAAAGAAAACAGTTGAGGTTTGGCACTGTGGGAGGCCTGAAGAGGTCACTGACTGGTGAATGCTGTAGCATGATTAATTTTAAAAAACCCATAGACAGAACTTGGGGTTCAACCTGAATGTCAGAAAAGCCAGTCACTGACTCTTACCTCTACCTCAGTTCAAAATGATGATCCTGCCTCCAGGAATCTCAGAATGAGACTGTGTCTGAGAGCTGTCTCCTCCAGTCTTACATTCCTCTCTAGGGCTGGGATTAAAGGCATGCACCACTATTGCCTGTTTCTACAGCAAATTAGTGTGGCTACTGGGAATAAAGGTGTGTGTCACCACTGCCTGGGTCTGTAAGGCTAATCAGTGAGGCTATTTACTCTCTGAATTGCAAGGAAGCTTTATTTATTAAAATACAAATGAAACACCACTAAAGAATGTGAAGCCTCAGTTGCAGTAGAGACCACAAGGGAGAAGGTGAAGCTTGACAATGTGAGCACTGGGTTGAGATCCCTGAAGAGAGCCCAGAGATACTATTGGTGAAGTTAAGTAGGGATCCCAATATATTGGAGATGCCAGGATCATGGAATGACCATAAAGGACAGTAGCAGGTATGAACTGGAGCTTGCCTGAGCTTACATGATAAACTGTGTGTCTCCTAGTGAGAGTCCAGCATCAATAGTGTAGTAGAAACCAGAGGCTTCAAAACAGACTAATGACTCTTTGCAATCAACACTTGCAAGTAAAGGTATATGGACTAAAGGTTTTACTACACAACTCACTGTGTCACACTACAGCTTTTGTGACAAGATTTTTCTTTATTTTTCTCTGCTGTGTAATAATCCTTTTGTATATTGTAAAGTTTGTCACAGTGATTGATTTAATAAAAAAAAAGCTGACAGGCTGGTAGCCAGGCAAGGATTTAGGCAGTAAAGTCAAACTGAGAATGATAGGAAGAAGGAGGGCAGAGTCAGACAAATCAACAGCCAGAGGCAGAGGGAGCAGAAGACGGACATATCATGCTAATAAAGATACCTCCATGTGTCAAAGTGTAAATAAGGAATATGGGTTAACTTAAAATGAAAGAGCTAGTTATTAATAAGCCTGAATTATTTACAATTAATGTAAGTATATGTGTAGTAATTTGGAAGTGACTCCTGGGATAGGAAAATTCCACCTACATTTCTCTTAAATTTTATTTTACTATTTTGGGGGTGTGGGGGAGGTTACAAGGGCAGAGGGCATATATAAAGGGATGGAAAATGAATGGAATCAAGATGTATTGTGTAAGACACAAAGAATAAATAAAAAAGAAAGTTTAAAAAAGTCCAAAGTTACTTCTGAGAATCAAGGAACTCTCTGAATTTTAACTCATTTTGAAATATCAAACTATGTACTCCTAAAATATAGTGGCACAGAATACCCATTACCATTTCAAAAGGTAGGAATGAGAGTATAGTGAGGAGATTCTGAACCAAAAACAAAACTGAAATTCAGCAGGGCAAACTCCAATGCTATAGTTCCACATCTGATGTCAAAGGGCTTAGATGGCTTTTAAGATCTACCACTCCTCCAACTTTGCTGACTGTAACACATTTCTTTCTCTTGCTTTGGTCCCACTCCCTCTATGTAGCTATCCCAGGCAGATATTCCAAGCCTCTGGCATCTGAACATCCTCTGGTCTCCAAAGCAATCCAAGCTTCACTGTCACTAATTTATGCAATAGATTCTCAGGGTTTCAGCTCAGGGACTCTCCCGTCACACCCCTGACCTCAGTAGCTCTCCTTAACCACAGATAAAGATTTCACAATCCTTTTACTTGTGTATTCTTCATGACTTTTAAGACAGAAGCATATGGCCAACACTACCACCAAGATCAACTGCACATTGGGAGGGAGACAGGCTCCCTCCTTTAATTACATTTGTATAAAAGTTTTAGTTTGTTGTTCTCGTTTAGGAGAAAAAAATTCCACAGGCTAACTTCAGTTTTAGGAATTGTGAAAATTCCTTTCACAAGTTGCAGAACTAGCTGGCCGGATGTAGTCTTGCCCTGAGGTTATAACTCCCTTTCTTCCATTTCTCTGTCAGGCCACTCTTTAATTTTTTCAGCACAAGCCTTGCCTCCAAAGTTAAATTTCCTTTTCTCCTCCAACAATACATTTTGCATTTCTCTTTTACATTTCTTTCTACTTTTCATTGTAGACCGGCATAAGAGTGATTACTATTAACCACACAATAGAGTCAATATTGAGCTTGCAGTGAATCTCAGCGTTGTCTCAAGATACTCCAAGACTAAGTTCTCAGCACAAAGGAAATTTATTTGCCTCAGGGGACAAAGGGCAGGGGACAAGAGACAAACACGGGAGATAGAAGATGAGGGAGAGGGGGAAGGGAACAAGGAAGAAAGGAGAAAATGAGCAAGGGAGAGGGGAAATGGGGTTTAGAGGGGCAAAGGTCTGCTTCTGGATAGAGAGGAGACAGACATTGCCCATAGGCAAATGGAAGTTTATAAAGGTAAAAGGCGAACCCCCGTGTTAGGATGAGGTGATGTTCAGTTTTGATTAAACTTGTTAATTAAGATGGCCAAAGATGGTCTTTTGATTGTTGAACTTCAATACTTTGGTAGCTGAACCTTTGTAGTAAGCCTCGGGAGGAAGAAGTGACCAAATAAGGGAATAGATCTTGGTGGCTAGCCTTAGGAATGTAATCTAATCATTTTTAGCAAGTTAGAGAAAATGGGGTCAGAACCATGTTTGCCATGTTCAAGCTGGGTATTGTCCCTTCTGAGCTGTCTTGAAATCTCCTCTACCAGTGAAATTAGTTCAAAACTTTTCAATTTAACCTGAGGCAGATTCTTAAGACACAGGAAACAGAATTTAATTCCTTGCAAGGGTAAACTTGGTGTCTTGTTTTTCTTTGTACCTGAATGTTAGGGGCTATTTAAGATTCTAGATTCTGCTCTATTTCTTGACTTAAGGTCCCTTTTCCCCAATGTTAAAGCCAGCAACAACGTGTCAGGATTTTACCCATTCTTCTGCATCCCTCTCACAGGTGTTGAGAGCTCAGGTCACTACAGTAGATCTAACAAGATGATCCAGGAAACTCTTCTCTGTCTTAAATGTTGCAACAAAAGATCACACCTTCTTCTAACACTCCAGCTTCGGTTTCTCATTGGTCTCTGCTTGTCATGGACCCCAACTGCTCCTGTGCCACAGTAGATCCTTCTACTGCACCGGCTCCTACAAATGCAAAGTTCAAATGCACTTCCTGCGAGAAAAGGTGCTGTTCCTGTTGGCCTGTGGGCTGTGCGAAGTGCTCCAACAGCTGCACCTGCAAAGAGGATTTGGACAAGCGCAACTGCTGTGGATGAAGTGGGGGGCATCCCCACAGCTGCTTGTAAATAGAGCAATATGGAGAAACATAGTTTTCTTTTACAACCCTGTCCTGTTCTCCACTTCTCTTTCTATAAAACATATAACTGATAATAAAAGTGTTTATTTGATTTTTTTAAAAAGTGTCAAGAAAAAAGAAAGTAACAACTTCAAGGTTATTCCCAACCTTAATTGCTAGTGCAGGAGAATTGTCTGTATTCTGTCAATCATGTTTTAAAGAAATGCTGATTGGCCAGGCAGGAAGTATAGGTGGGACAACCAGACAGGAAGTAAAGGTGGGGCAGTGAGAACAGGAGAATGCTGGGAATAAGGAAGCCCATTCCTCCCAGTCCTGCCCAGAAGCAGGGTGTGACCTGCCCTGCTTAAAAAGGTACTGAGCCATGTGGCTAACATAGATAGGAATAATGTGTTAATATATGTTATAAGAGCTAACATGAAGCCTGAACTAATGGGCCAATCAATTTATAATTAAAATAGACTCTCTGTGTGATTTTCTCTGGGACTAAATGGCTGGGTGACCAGGCAAGAAATAAACCCCAAAAGTTGGCCATCAAGTTACAAATTCCATTTTAGTATTTAATAATATTGCTTATCCATGGGTTCTAGGGACTAGGATGTGAACATTTTGGGGAGGCATTATTTTGCCTGTCTCAGCACAAGATAGTATAAGTCATGACTCGACTTGATCACTTCTGGCTCCATCCCAGAGATGTTTTATGACTGAATGTCTGGCTTCCTGTCCAGCCTTCTTTGACACCACCCCTGTGGGGAAGGGGATATTGGAGTACTTCATTGCTGATATATGGGTCTAAAAGTCTGGATCCTTCATTTTGTGTTTGTAGGAAGGAATGAATAGGCTAATTTTTCTGTGATGGTTGGTTGCTCTCACCAAGAGCTTTTCTGTATTGTTAGATTGTCCTTTTCATTTACCTTTGATTAAAGAGGGAAGAATTTTTTCAGGATTTTTTTTCTCTGACTATATTTTTATTTCTAGATTACTACATTTTCAACTCTTGAGCCCAGCTCCCAGGGTACACAAGGCAGAATGAACAGCAGGATAATTGCCACCATTTTGTTTCACAGGCACCCAGGTCCCTCTATGATTGATCTTTTTCTCAATATCTTTCAGAGCTTTATTCTATTTGTTTGGCATATGCATATGGTTTGGGACTTTTGGTGCATATTGTGGTAAGAATAGAAAAAAGTGAGCCTACTCCATATTGTTCTAGAACTAGAATTGTATAAAACATTAAAATATTAGTTAAATACACTTTAAAATTATCCTTAAATTCTGATATTAACATTTTAAAATGTGCTTCTAAGATATTATACTTGGGCTGGTGAGATGACTCAGTGAGTTAAGGCACTTGCCACCAAACTCAGAGACCTGGGTTTCATGATTTCTCTAAGTTTTCAAACATCCACACACATGCCATAGGGTGTGTGCATAAAGGTGCACTCATGTGCACATGCACGCGCGCGTGCGCAGGTACAGACACACACACACACACACACACACACACACACACACACACACACACACACTGCTAGTTAGGGATTCCGTTGCTGTCATAAAACAGCATGGCCATAAACGGGTTGGGGAAGAAAGACTTTATTTCATCTTATAATGCTATATCACAGTCTAACACTGAGGTAACAGAGTAGGAACTCAAACATGGCAGGAACCTGGAGGCAGTAGTTCATGGAGAGCCACAGAGGAGTGCTGGTTACTGGCTTGCTCCTCATGGCTTTTTCAGCCTGTTTTCTTATAGTACCAGGACCATCAGCCCAGTGCTGGCACTACCCACAGTGAACTGAACCTTCTCACATCAATCACCAGCCAAGAATGTATATAATAGTCTTCCCCACAAAGGCAGTCTGGTGATGGTATTTTCTTGATTTTGATTCCATCTTCCAAAATGACTCTACTAGCTTATAATAAGTTGACATAAAAGTAGCCAGTATATACACTAAATAATAAATAAATGTCAAACTAATGAACACATCTGTTTTTGGTTTTTGAGACCGGATATTTTTGAGTAGCTCTGTCTGTTCTGGAACTCATTCTGTAAACCAAAATGGCCTCTAACTCAGAGATCTGCCTTCCCCTGCCTCCCAAATTCCGGAATTAAAGAAATGCATGACCACTGGCCAACAAATAAGCACTTTGGTTTTAAAAAAATGATATTGCTATATTCCCCTTCTCCTACTTGTCTTAATGGAAATGTGATAACAGAATTTAGAACTGAAAACATCACAAAACTGGTAATA